>CM060623.1:30815123-30895123 GCA_030578275.1 Meda fulgida
AAAAATGTATTTGAAGTAAGTTGATTAAATGTCTAGTTCAGTCATGAAACTCTAGAGCTCACAGGTTGATTTACTTTACATGTAATCTGCAAGCAATCACATTTACATAGTCAACATTTAAATAGTCTGGTGGTTCATTGTTGTTCGATTCTCTGATTGGTGGAGATTTCTCACCAGAATCACAGATGGAGATTTTTCACCAGAATTCATGCTGTTAAACACGGTTAAAATTAAAAATTTGTTGGATGATGGCTTCAACAAAAGCGTATACCATTACTTAACCTTGTAGCTCACAGTATGTCTGTCTTGAAAGGTTTCACATTAATAATTCAAAATCAATTCCCGTATGGAGAAAATTAAAGGGATAGTGCACCCAAAAATTTCAATTCTGTCATTACTCACCCTCATGTCATTCAAAACCTCTAAGACTTTTGTTCATCTTCGGAACACAAATGAAGATATATATGATTAAATCCGAGAGCTTTCTGTCCCTCCATAGACTGCAATGTAACGGCCACTTTCAAGGACCAAAAAGGTATAAAGACATTGTTAAAATTGTCCATGTGACTACAGTGGTTTAACCCTTATGTTATGAAGCGACGAGAATACTTATTGTGAACAGCGTCAGAGACTGACACAGAAGAGAAGTAATTGTTGAATAAAGTCCTTTTTTTGTTTTGTTTTCGCACGCAAAAAGTATTCTCGTTGCTGCATAACACGGGTCTTACGGGTTTGGAATGACATGAGGGTAAGAAATAATGACAGAATGTTCATTTTTGGGTGAACTATCCCTTTAATAGGACTTGTACTTCTGGAACCCGATTGTTTCATTCTATTACTGTTCCTCATACATGGACCAGTATGCAACTCAGAATACCCTAGCAACGCCCTAGCAACAGTTTAGCAACTAGGAATCATGGCACTCTTGGATGGCCAAACTCCACTTATAAATGATTGCATCATTCCATGTCCATTTGTAGGTGTTCTTACTTTGTCTTTGACGGTTTCATTTAATTTATTCAGTACTTTGTCATAATCATTAATATTTTAGCAATTTCACTCAGAATAAATCATGTATTTTTTCTCTACTTTCATCAATAGTATGTTTTATAAACTTCCAATGCATGCTGTACATGTCTTCAAATAATTTACCTCTGATCAACTAGTTTTCTTTATACTAAACCAGATTACAGGCTTTTAGAAGTAAAAGCAAAAGAATAGCTTGGAAGAAGATTATGTTCGTTACAGCTACTGCAATCTATAAATGGAAGTATTGTGAGGCGGCTCAGGGTAATGCTGAGATCATGCATGGGAAAGTCACAAGACCAGGTTTGGGTTTTTTTGCTCACAGATCTACCTGGGTGGTGGTGATTTTATTGCGTTTTTGCACAGTCAAAACCCACTTGAGCTGTTTTTGGCATCAGGGCTCCACGGGTGTTTAATAGACACATCATGTCATCAAGTTCTGACTTATTTTGCACCCGGTTCATGCCAAGATACCACTAAGGATGTCCTGCAACCCCAGATGTTGTGCTTCACTGCCACTGGCTATCTGCACATCAACATCATCATTACTGTTCAGTCTGGTTATTGTTAGCATACATGTGATTCTGCTGGGGTATTTGTGGATCTCAACAACAGCTACAGATCAGGATAACCCTTCCCTGAGGGCTGCTAATGTGATAAAAGTGGGACAAATGAGAATAGGATCTAATGAGCCCCTATTAACTGTTTAACTGATTACCGAGACCGGAAGTTGGTGCTTATCCAGGTAAATGATGTTTCTCTGTGCAAAGGCAAGTCAAGTGTATTTATATAGCGCTTTCCACAATATAAATTGTATCAAAGCAGCTTCACAGTATCAATCGAATAACATAATGTTTGTTTCTTAGTGGAAAAAACATCCACGTTTGGTAGGGCTGATCAATGCTTGGTTAATTAATTTGAATATCCTTCAAAGCTTCGATTAAATCAGGAATCTCAATGTAGCTTAATATTGTCGCCTGAAGGAAGTAACTGTATTCAAGGGAAACTCAACCACAAAAAGATTCATTAATTTTACAGTGATTTTTTTTTAATAAATGTTGTGTTCTGAAGACAATCAGTGTTGTTATTATTAATTCAAACTTAAACCATTAAAAAATATTTCTTTCATTAACATAAAGCTAAAATTAAATATAAATATTAGATGAAAAACTTAAAATTAGATGTTGCAGAATTGTTAGCAACTAGGCTACATGAAATTTTTAGTTGAAGTACCTAAATGAATAAAAAGCTGACATAAAAATAAATTAAAGCTAAATAGAAATGTTTAAAAAAACAGAAAAGGACAAAGGCACGAAAGAAAACTAAAAATATAAAAGTAAAAGAATAAAAAAAATTACTAAATGCTAGAATAGTACTATAATGCTATAATGTAATAGTAGTAGTGTTTTATTGTCCTCTGGGTGATGACTAATACAGTATTACGTTATTTTTTTCCATGTGTGTCATTTACTTATATAGGCCATATTGCTCTCTAGATATAGCTGAAGCCAGTGTCAGTCGAGCTCTACTTGTTTTCATCTATTGTTGATTTTATGAAATGAAATGCGTGTGATTGTTAAATGCAATTGCACACATTCTATTGTTAGCATGATATTTCCACCATTAGTGTCCACCCACCCCTAGAAATGCCACTGTAATGCAAGATTGTTGGCTTACTGTCCTTCCTCTGACCAGGGTCATCCTGCTTGACCTGTGCTTTGGCCCTATGGCAGCCTGGATCATCCAGGATTATCTGCAGAATAATACATCTGCTAATCAGGCTGTCTCTGCGACTAGCTGTCCTGTCCACGCTGTTCACTCTGTCAAAGAGCAGATGTACAGTGTTTTACCTTTCATCTGCCTGCAGTCCAGAGTCACACTGCTTTCACATGCTGCTCAGTGCAGGTGTTTGCGTGATGCTTTCCACAAAAAAAAATGCAGTTACAAGTTCAGCAAGTGAACTGCTTTTGCTTGTCAAATGCATATTGCTCATAATTTTATACAAAATTGTGAAACGTAATCAGTGTTATTTTAGTATTATTATATATATATATATATATAGCCTATGTTTGTCTAGTCGAACTACTTTGTCTAGTCAAAAATTCACATTTCTCATATTTTTTATATCTTTGCAATTTTTGTATATACTATTGCAGTTTTTATTTATTTTAAATTAGCTTATTTTTTGTATTTTAAGTTTATTTTAATTTTAGATACATTTTTAGCTCTTTTATGTACTTTTTTTGTTTATATTATCTTTATGTATTTATTTTAACAACACTTGTAATGAGTTGTTTGATAACTTTTAAAGTGGAAAAACTGTTATCAAACTTTGTGCAATCGAGGGGGGCTTTAGGATAGTGCCTAATATAATCATAATTCTTTATTATTTTTCATTTGCTCTATTAAAAGCTTTAGTAGTTGTGTGAACAGGTGTTATCCTCACATTTGACTTTGAATCCCTGATCAAGTTGGTTCAAACTTCCGTTTCTGATCACAGTTCACCTTTTAATTCTCTGAATCGTGTTCAGGTAATCACTTCTGAAATATACACCCAACACTAACACCTCTGCCAGCGTAGCTGAGTGACGCACCGCCTATGGTGACGATAACGCACCTAATGCGATCAAAATGGCAAGTGGCCCAGCAAACAGCTTTAGCCGTTACTGTTAAGTGAATTGAAGACATGACAGACTTGATCTGGTGACAGCTGAACAGAACATTTACCAGCATGTAAAATGAAACATCAGTGGTATATTTGCTTTAGCAGAATGATTGTTTACATAGTCAGACTCATATGATGGAGATGGGCACTAGCATGCTACTTAATTCAGTTAGTTGACTGAGGCTGTGAACTACCAAAGCAGATCAGCCTGAAACTCCAGAGGTGTGCCAGCTAGATTAAGATGGTCTGTTATCTGCTAAAGCTGGTCCAGGTGGACACACTTGGGTCAAAAACAGATGGTAACAGGTCTTAACTAGTTTAGCACAAAATAGCAAGTGGCAGTGCGATTGTTTTCACTTCGGATAGTGTGCCGGAGACTTTATTAAGCAGCCTTGCCAGTCAAGGCCAAGATCAAAGATCGGACGGTGTGCAGAGCACGTCCCATCATGCCCTAGGACCTTCTAGCCTGTCTTAAGCGTCTGTCTCAGGCGCTCCTCCTCTTAAAGATGTCGTAAAGGCTTGTTTTGAGAGAAAATGCAAATGTCAGTGAGAGTAGAGTGAGTCAGGAAGAGCATGTGAACAATTCGTGCCATTTGTGTTATGACATGCAATACATAATACATTTAAAATGTATTAAGCAACCATTTGTAATGGATTTCTTTAATATATATCTCAGTAACAGTAGGCTTATAGATAACAGTTGATATTTGTGGCTTTAAAGAAATGTTGTATAAAGTGGTATAAATAAACCTGATGTGACATGACTGGATAGTGGTGAATTGCAGAGCTGGTGCAAACATGTACACATCGCTATGATCAGATGCTTTCTTAACTGTTTTCTCACTGCTGTTATTTTTGCGGTGTTTATTTTGTTATTGATAGGAAAGTGCTCAGCACATATTAACATACTTTGGGATGTTCGTTAACAGTATTTCGCTGCAAAGGTATTTCAAACTACTTTTTACTCCTAAACAAAGAACAAAAAAAGCACTTTGCTGCGAGTATATCACAAAATTAATCTTTGCTAACTCGGTTTCTCCACACTCCCACTGTTTCAGCTTCTTCTCATTCTTAACTTTGTTGCTGTACATTTATGTAACTCCATAACCCTTAGACCTATTGCTTATTTCACATATTCTCAAACAAGCATAAGTAACGCAAAGGGCATTCTGGGTCGAGCGAGCGGACTGAGAGGAATCTCTCCGTTTTGGGGGAGATTTTACTGCTCCGCTTACATGCTCTGGTATCAAGTTGGTTTATCAGTTGCATTTTTGTGATTCCTTCCAAAAATGCACTAAATAGTAAGCAACATTGGTAATAACAAGAAATGTTTCTTGAGCATCAAATCAGCATATTATACTGATTTCTGAAGGATCGTGTGACACTGAAGACTGGAGTAATGATGCTGAAAAGTCCTGTTGTGGGTCGATAAGATTTTTAAAAATGTTTAATATTATTACAATTTAAAATAACTTTTCTATTTTATCATATTGTAAAATGTAATTGATTTCTATGATCAAAGCTGAATTTTCAGCATAATTACTCCAGTCTTCACTGTCACATGATCCTTCAGAAATCACTCTCATATGATGATTTGATGCTTAAGAAACATTTCTGATTATTATTTTCAATGTTGAAAACAGTTGTGCTATTTTATATTCTTGTGAAAACAGTGATACATTTTTTTCAGGTGTTTGATGAATAGAGAAGTTCAAAAGAAAAGCATTTAATTGAAATGGAATCGTCTTTACTGTCACTTGTGCTATATATAATGCTGCCTTTCTAAATAAAAGTATTAATTTCTTTCAAAAGAAATCCTACTGTCCCAACACTTTTGAACAGTGTTGTATCTCTTTGTATGTGCATCATAACAGGGCTGTAGACTTTGAGTGGGACATTGAGTGTTTCTACAAATTCATATAAGTGGTCAACCAATATGGGATTTTAATGATTTATTCTTAAATTATGACGTTTATTCCCCCCCAATCCTTAAAATGTGGTTTCATCCTCACCACAGAGCACAAGTTCTTGACTTTAGTTTCAAAGTGTAAATCTTTTGGCCGCAGTAGGACACACCTGGTGTCTCGTGGTGCAGAACGTCTCTTTGCTCTCTGCCTGTCTTTCACTGCTTGCACTCCTCTCTCTGAAAGACACTTTCACAAGGAGGCCTTGTTCAACAGCTTGACGGTGAGAGACTCCATGCGGTGGGACACAATGCCCTGCCCTCATCTGGCACCTCTTAAGGCCGGTTTCAAGATCAGTTCATGTGGCCTGAACCCTGTTTGAGCCTTTTATACTGGCAAGTGAACCGCTGACTCCAGAACTGAGGCTTGTTTTACATGATCGTAGCCATGGGATTGTGACTTTTGGATACATGTGTTCACATGACTTCAACAAAGCCGTAACCTGCATAAATGAAATATTTTTCTCTTGGTTAGTCACCTTCAAACTGTTTATTTACAGTATGACTTTAATTGTACAATATTTTCCTACACCAAATTTGTTGACCAGTTAAAGCATCACATTTGCTGTTGCTCATACTTGTGGTTAATGATTTGAACACAGGGCTGTAACTCATCCTGCACCATTTGTGTTACTTGTTAACATGGGATAGGAGAGAATATTTTAAAAGTAACAAAATATACTTCTTATAAAATATACACTTCCCCTTATAAAAAGCATATTTTTCTTGACCCCAAAAGCATTTTCACAGTCTACAATTTCCAAACGGAGGATATATTGATGTGGAAACAGAATAAGTGTGGGGTTTATTTCATACCTGCGGTTGTTCTGAGACTGTTCAGCCAATAACTTTCCACTGCGTTGTGGAAATCTGTCTTGTGATTTGGGCTGGAAAAAATGGAGATGAGAGATTTGAATTCCCTTCATGAAATTTGATGAGCTTGACATGTTAGCTTGAACCAGACAGAATGTAGCCGCCAAACCTGTTACCTTTATGAAACAGATCCTTATGTGTTCCTCAAATTATTTTTTGTTGCATTCTCTTAGATATATGTGTGCAGCAACACAAAACCAACCAAAACACGGTTGCATGCTATTTGCCATTGCACATGCCTTCTTAAAATAGCCTCCCCCTCCATCTTTAGCTTTAATTAACTTAAAGTAATAAGCTGGTATTAGTGGCTTTGAATGGTCGACGTAGGAGACGGGTTGGGGAGATTTCACTGCTCTCAGGTGCTCAATCATACGAGTGGATGTTTGCCAGCGCTGTATTAAACTCTGCTTTCATTTCCAGGCACTTTGCAGGGAAACTCCTCCACAATACTCAAGAGAAATATTGAATGGAGTGTAGAGTTGATTATTGTAAGCCATGGGGTGTGTTTGCTTTCTGGGTCACTGGCGGGTGATGTTCGAGACAACATGATGCTTGTCTGTACTTTCAGACGAAACGTTTTGAATCTCTGCAATTAAAAGGGTTTTTACTAAAAATTGAAAACAGACATTAGTATTGCTCATGCAGCTCTTAGTATTGCATTATGCCATGTAACTCTTCATGTACACACATATACATTAAAAAAAAACATAACTAAAGATGAAAACCAAGCTCTAAATTGACAAAAAAAAAAATTATAATCCACAACTCTTCTTGTGTGAGGAATACGCCCATATTTGACACAGGAAATGAATGCTTATACAATGTTCAGGATAATGCAGAAAGAGCTTTTCTGTACTCTAATGTCAATGTGTCAGTCAAAGATAAGGGATTCATTCAAACTATAGTCTCACATAGCCAGATCTATATATTCTATAAATAGACTTTATAATCAAACTATCATAACATTGTATTTTAATGACCTCATCTCTCGACATGATGCCGGTGAATTGCAGAGCTGGTGCAAACATCCACATCACTACGATTTGCTTTCTTTGCTGCTGTTTTCTCACCGCTGACTTTTTTTGTTGTGTTTTTGTTTTTTTAGTGAGAGGAAAGCGTGCAGCACATATTTTCATATTCATCTAAACGTCGCTCTCAGCAGCGTGGACTCCGTCTGGGTGTTCGTTAAAAGTATAGCAATGAATGTAAAAAACTTCGCATTTTATCACATTCAGTTTCTTGTGCGAGTGTGAGCACGAGCAGTAAGTTGTAGACTGCAGTTCAATTAAAGGCCACCGGTGTCGCTAATAACAAGGGTTTCTGAATTCTACATAATAGTCCCTTTAAATGATAATGTGAGATGTGTTGTAATGAATTAACTGTAAAGAACAAAACATGCTTAACTGGAAAATATTCCTCATGTTGTCTTATCACAATGGAAAGCTGACAGAGTTTTCTCAGGACTGACTCCCTTGTGTGTCTTTGTGTTTCAGGTGGGGTATGTGTGATGGTATGTGAGAGTTTACCATGGTACAGAAGAAACTCTGGCTTCTGAATGTCACCGTGGCGGCCGCCCTCTTTTTACTGTGTAAGTACATCTGCCTTCTCCAGTTCTTCTACACTCAATCCAAAATAACAGTATTTGGACACTTTATTCACTTAAATGTGTAAATGTCATTGCATTAGATCAAGCGTCTGTTTGTGCATGTCTCAAATGCTGCATCTCTTCACTAACTTTACATTTTTGGCTTCATTTTTTTAATCAATATGTTTTGACATTAAGAGTTAAAGAATGTCTTTATAATAAATTACACTTGCTTTAATATTTTATGTAATCCAATGAAAAAATGTATATCACCAACTGTTCAAATACTTTTTAGGTTCTAAAAAGTTACATTGTATTTACAGCCAATTATTCTAGCGAGTGTTAAATTTACAGTCGCTGCTCCACTGTAAATGAATGCTGTTCTTTTGCCTCTTTCATCATTGAGTTTTTTTCAGGCTTTCTCCATCCTCACTCTATCATTCACACCATCTGTTATCTGTCCATTTGTGCCTGTTTTCTCTCTCTTCATGATTCTTCTGCTGGTGTAGACATGACCAGAATATCACAGCACACCAGAGGTTTAGTTCAGCCTGTTTACTCTCACAACACGTTTGGTGGAGGGGTTAATTCCCGTTCGTTAACGAACAACAGGCAACCCTCTATGTTCCATATGGCACAAAACCTGTCCCAGGGCCAGCGAGAGCACTTGTTGTGTTTGAGCTGGTATTTAGGAGCAAACACCCCAAACATTTGGGGGGGAAGAGGGATCAAATCCTCTCTGTAAAAAATGAAATTTGCAAATCCAGATTTAGATCAATCTGGGATTTAGATTTCCCTTCTCTCAAGGCACGGGGTGTGTGAGTCTTAGGGGTGGCTGGCCATGTGTGCACCCCAGGGGCTCTCGGGACAGGGTCAGGGTGGTTCTTTCAGAGAGCGTCATCTTTGAGAGATTACTGCTAATCGCAGGCGAGACGAGATGCATGGACCAGCTCTGGGACAAGGGAGGGTGACCGGGGTGCAAAACTGCCCAAATGCATTTGCATCGTGTGAATTTGAGGGTCTACATACTGACACCTCTCACAGTCTAGCGTGTAAATGTGGGAATCTAACAAAAATGTCCAGCCCATATTTCACCCTTAAGAAAGTGAAATGTTTTCTTAGGATCTTTTTTTTTGTTTTTGTTTTTTTGCATCGAGACATTTTCCTCTCCAAATTATCTTTACCATAATGCAAAAAGATTGTTCAAAAATCAAAAAATCAAAAATCAAAATGAAAAAATGCGAAACTATTTATATACTATGCGTTGTTTGTAAAGTACAGTCGTAATAATATATTATGGTAGCATTTGTTGTACTTAAGTTTAATGTACAGGATGGTTTTCAGTATTGTAAGGTAATGAGAATGAGATTTTGGCGGTACATGTTCTTATCAAGAAAACATATTTTAAAATTATTATTTATGTGGTAATATAAACCATATATTATATTATTATTATTATCATAGATATTATTTAGATGTTTTATCTACATATATTTATAATTATTATTTGAAAAAATTATGTAATCAACCTGGATTTATTTATTTTTTCTCCAGTGAGTTTCACCCTAATGAGGCTGTCTTTCTCTGTCCCATTGGGAGAAAGTGTCACAGACGTTCCTCATATTAACATGCTGTATGTTAATTTACATGCATGTCATCTCCCCTGCACCCACCCCCCTTAATCTGGATTTGCATTCGCCCCGCTTTAGTGTGTGTTTTTGTGACATCACCCTCCTGCTTCTCTTTTGTGTCTTGTTTTTCTCAGGCACGCTCTCATTTTCCATCTCACATTCTCCTTTTGGCTCTTGTTCCAGTCTGTGTCCTGTCTATTGCTTTCTCCAGGACATCATAACTGCTGGTTTTATCATTGAGTACATACTGTAAATGCAGTACTTACCTCCAATGACAAATATTGGAGTTTTCCACCCTTGGGTTTGAGCTATGTGTTTTGAGCACAAACGGAAAACACATGGCAGGCAGCAAATGCAATGTGTTTGTTGTTTGTTCCTTGTGGTGTGTTGTTTCTACTGACTATCTTAAGAAGAACTAAATTAATTTATCCTCAAAAGCATCAGAAGGGTCACATGTTTAATTGTGTTTCTGAATTGCATTACTCTTCAAAATAAGTTCCTTGTTTGAGCTGTATCCACTTCTCTCCCTGCTGAAAAGACCGACATAATGGTCAACACAACCAGCTAAGCTTTGCTGACTAACAATCTCAGCACACCTATGCTCTTCACCATCTTGACCAGCTCAAAACCACTGCTTACTAGCACCAAACAGCTGAAATCCATCTGGACCGGGTCTAAAACAGTATAAACCAGTTTGGACCAGCTCTTATCTACCGCTAACCAGCATAAGGATTGTAGACCAGTGTTAACCAGTGGAAATCCATCTGGACCAACTCTCAACCAAAATAAATCCATGTGGACTAGCTCAAGCCCCATCGTTTACCAGCATAAATCAGTCTAGACCAGCACTGAACATCGAAAATCTATCTGGACCAGCTCTAAACCACAGCTAACCAGTATAACTCAGCCTAGACCAGTGCTAAGCAGCAGAAATCCATCTGGACCAGCTCCTAAGCAGAATAAATCAGTCTGGACCAGCTCAAAACCAATGCTAACCAGCATAAATCAGTCTAGACCAGCACTGAACATCAAAAATCTATCTGGACCAGCTCTAAACCACAGCTAACCAGTATAACTCAGTCTAGACCAGTGCTAAGCAGCAGAAATCCATCTGGACCAGCTCCTAACCAGAATAAATCAGTCTGGACCAGCTCAAAACCAATGCTAACCAGCATAAATCAGTCTAGACCAGCACTGAGCAGCAACAATCCATCTGGACAAGCTCTAAACCACAGCTAACCAGCACAACTCAGTCTAGACCAGCACTGACCAGCAACAATCCATCTGGACCAGCTCTAAACCACAGCTAACCAGCACAACTCAGTTTAGGCCAGCTTCTAAATAGAATACATTTGCCTGGACCAGCTCAAAACCACTGCTAGCCAGCATAAATCAGTCTAGACCAGTGCTAACCTGCATACATCAATCTGGACCAGCTCTAAACCAACATCAGTCTGGAGCAGCACAAAATCCCCATTAACCAGCATCAATTAATCTAGATCTGCCCTAACCAGCCTAAATGGTTTGAATGAAGTGGCACTAAAATAGTACTATCCAGCATAAATCAGTTGGACTATCAGGGAATATTTGAGTTGTGCAGAATGAGCTGATGTGTGTATGGTTGTGTTCCACAGGTCCTTCTCTGAGCGCTGAATCGGTGGTCCGGGGAAGGGTCGGGGGTTTTGCTGAGCTGGACTGCAGTCTGACTCCTCCATCAGAAGGGGCCACCACTCCAAATCTCTTTCCCTTACACGTGGTGGAGTGGGTCCGGCTGGGATACAACGTCCCCATCCTCATCAAATTCGGCGGATACACCCCACGAGTGCATCCGAACTACAAAGGTGAGTGTCACCTTAAACATTAATCAGCTTTCCATTAATCCTGCAGGAGAGAGACTGGAATTGAGGCTGCCGCTAGACTTTTATGAGTTTGGATTTTATGTGCTTTGTCTCTGAAGCTCACTGTGACGTGTTTATGATTTCATTATATTAATGTCAAATAGGGCTGCATGATTTGGAGGGAAAAAATCCAACTGGGATTTTTCTAATAAAAATGCTAAATTAAAATGAAATAAAAAAAGCTTCAGGTTTGCTGTGCTTGTTTGTAGGGCTGCACAACACAAAACGTTTTTTTTTAAACCAAAAATGTAATAAAGTAGTTATTATAATAATAATAATTATTATTATTACGTTTATTATTATTATTACTTATAATAATAATATTGTAATTAACAGTGTTAGTGTTGGTATAAGTAGTATTTTATTTTTGTATTATTATTAATATTAATAAGGAAAAATTAGGTGTTTATAGATCAATATGGCTATATACTTCTACTACTACTAATAATAATAATAATAGTAGTAGTAATAATAATACTGATTATTATTAATGGTTATAGTGTTAGTATTATGATTGTTATTTTTGTATGATTATTATTATTACTAAATAAAAGTATTAAAATAAGAAATAGCAATATTTCTTTTAGAATAAAAAAAATCGAGCATTTAAAGGGGTCATATAATGCCATTTTTGTACAAGCTAATATGATTCTTTAGGGTCTAAATTAAAAGTTTGTAATATACTTTAATTAAAAATTCTCATTAGTATTGTAAGAAAACACTTATTTTACCTGGTCAAAAACAGCTCTGTTGTCAGCACGCCGTTGAAGTGCATGTGTCTTTAAATGATAATGAGCTTTGCTCACCCCGCCCCTCTGTTCTGTGCATACACCGTTTGTAACACAATAACCCAATAACCATAACGCGTTGTTCATTATAAACGTGAATTTTATTGAGAACGTCGGACATAGAAAACATGCCGTAATGTACCGTGAGTGTAAACCTTGGACGCATTCATCGTGAAGCTAGCGATTTGCAAAGATTAATATAAATATTAATATAAAGGTGAATAAAATGTTACACTCACTTCATTTCTTCTGGAGGTGCAGCAGGGACACGGACAATTGGTACCGATCCTTTTTTCAGGAGCAGCTTCTTAGCAAAACCAGCTTTATACTGACCCTCGTTTATAAAGCAGTCTGGTGTGTGAAATGATTTGCTCAAACATGAACGCATTGACGTTGATCGCGGGGAATATTCCTTTCGAAAACAAACTCAGCCACTGGGTCTTCAGCGGTTCGGATTTAGGAATATTAAAATGACTGCTGTGTTCCTTATTGCATCCAAGAATAGAACACCACAATCGCTTAGACGCCATTCTGCTAATAGACAGTATTCCAGCGTACTTTTCGGCACCACACATGAGCGAGGGCGGGTCTGTGTTCAAACGCTGCTGTCAATCAACAATCGTGGGAGGGGCGTCCGACCGTGTGACGTCACACGGTCGAACGGCTTGATTTGAGATGGGGGAAAACATATAAGGAGATTAAAACAAAATCACTGGATTGATTTTTCTCATTATATGATGGTTGTGTACAGGCACTGCCAACACACATTTCAGTACAATCAACTTGTAAAAGTGCATGTACCATTAAATGACCCCTTTTAGAAAATTACAAAAAGAAACATGACCTGGTTTGGAATGACATCAGGCTGAAAAATGTATAGCAGAATTTTTATATTTGGGTGAATTTTATATGTTTAGGCACCAAAAAGCCTAATTTTTCTGGAAACTTCTCAGATGCCAGCTGGATTTTAGAGGCTTGTCACTGGGTTACTGAAAGCTGTTATTGCTATTGTTAAGAGAGACTATAGGGTTCTTTAGACGTAGTTCTCGGTTTTACAAGCACTTGTTTAGACTCTGGGGGCCACATCCACAGGCTTTATCCACTCAATAGCCCACGATAGTTCCTGTTGTTGTTTCTCCAAAAGGTTCTGACACAAGGCCTGCAAAAGGCTGATTTCCTGGGCAATTCACCAAGAGCTCCCTTGAAACAACTTTCAAGGCTGTTTGGGTGCTTTACTCGTTCCCGCAGAGGTGCTTGGCGGTGTAAACGCGGCCGTTTGCCCCAGTGCACGTGAAGGAGGGGTCGTGCTCTGGAATTTAT
Source organism: Meda fulgida (assembly GCA_030578275.1). Classification (NCBI taxonomy): domain Eukaryota; kingdom Metazoa; phylum Chordata; class Actinopteri; order Cypriniformes; family Leuciscidae; genus Meda; species Meda fulgida. Next base: position 30,828,873 of record CM060623.1, read on the forward strand.
TGAAGGGGGAGGGGCATTGTGTTGTTAAACGAATATCCACATATAAATTACGCACCCAAACAAGTGCCCTGTAATTATGTAGAGTGTGTGTCTGTGTTTGGTGCAGATGCTGGAGGGAGAAAAGGGAAGGAGGAGGTGCTCAGACGTTACGGCCCGTGGGGGTTGTGGGTATTGAGCGGGACCCGGGATTAAGAACATTGGGGTTAAACTGTAGCGGGCTGGTTAGGGGCCGCATGTCTCCTCTCGGATCCGATGGGTTTGACCCAGTAAGAGAGAAAATTGTTTTTCAGCAGGACTGATTTAAGAAATGAGAGAGAAGGTGTGGGAATATTGGATTTTTACAGGCATGACCCTGACAGTACCACCATTGCTCTTTTTCCAAGAACATTGACATCAGTTCTGGTTTTCACTTGAATTGGTTTCGATAGAAGATTAAATGTAAATTTCCATGTTTTCCCAGTGGGATCTTCTGTGATTGTCAGGAGGAGCATGTGGTTCTCAGATGAGCCCCTCTGTGTCTCGATCTGATGCTCTCGTGTCTGTCAGTACACTAGAGGAAACTAATGCAAAATCAATTAAGATTTGTTCTGTGGTGTTTAGATAGTGAGTCATGGCTTAAAGAGAGAATGGGGAAAAAGCAGTTTACCTCTTGATAAAACAAATATTGATAAAACATAGTCAATAATGAGGAAGGAACATCAAAGAATCGCCTCTTCTTTCCTCTTTCTCTAAGCTGCATCTGTGTTTAATTTCACCCCAATGTCAGAGTACGCTGGCAACAGATGAAGCATATTACGGCTTTGAGTCTGATGAATCTCCACTCTCAAATTAAAAGGATGCAAGTTTCCCAGACCGCATCACACCACGAACGACAAGTTGAAATCTGCTCACATCTTTAAATATAATTCTGCTCAAACTGGATGAAAAGTATCATGGTTTTATCAGAACTGTGTAGGTGTGCACACATCAAATGAAAGTGTTAGGTTTTACAATTCAAATTGGATCTTTCTGACTCCAAAATATAATTGGATGATCAATGCACATCAGTTTACCATCTTGATTAATTTATATCACATTACCACGTTTAAGGTATGCCATGTCACGTTTTTTCTTAGGTGCATAAATCACTAATGCACAGCCTCTTGCACTTTTTGGCTTGAACCCTTTAGTGCATGAGTCTGATACATCGTAGATGGTAATTATCTGTTAATTTAGACCACTTTTTAACTTTTATTTGTACTTTAGTCATTGTTTATGTTCATTGCATCTCTTGTGCACATCCTCCAAATCCAAGCGATTTGAGTTCATCATGCATCAGAGAAAGGGCCACATTGAAGTGTCTAATCAGTGGATAAGATATTTGCTGAATTTCAAATTAGCATGAGAGCTAATTGCATTCTTGGGCGGTTTCGACCACTTTGATCAGGTCTCGGTTTGGGTCAGAGAGGCTGGGACGGCAGCAGGCTGACAGCTGTGGCACATTGCCCACGAAACCCTCATGAAGGAAGGAGAACCATCCTTGTTTATTTTAGGTCTTTCCACATCTCCGTTCACTTTAGTCAAGGCTCGTTAGAAGCATCTGTCAATGTTTCCATGACAAGTTGTGTAACAAACTTGCTCGTAAAAATACCAGAATAACTCATGCAGATCAGCTTAATGGGTGTTTAAGTAGAATGGTTTTCCCATCTATAATTATTACACAGACATTATTGGTGTTCTATATAGTTTTTAGGTACACTGCTATGTGGTTGCAAGGTTGGTTTCTGATGAAGTCAAAACCGCCATCAAATTTTCGGCTTGGGTCAATAAATGTAATACTGTGTCCTAACCAGATGCGTCATGTTGCAACGACATGCAATAAACGGTAACTTTTCCATGTTAATCAGAGTTTTTGTCCTAACCAGCCGCAACAACGATACGTGAAGATTCTATTGTAGAAACGGTTTCTAATTCTGACACGTTGCAGCTGAAACAACAACAACATATAAAGTATGACAATGATAATCTCAGGTACTGATTATGTGCTTTATTTAATGTTAAAATGTTAAAAGAATTTATTGTGAGTTTGAATATCATTTTGTGTGACCTTTATAGCCATTCTGAAAGCAACAATGGATAATTCACCTCGGATCTTGAAAATAAATTGGAAAAAAGGACATTCAAACTGTGAACTGACAAAGATTGTTTCAGCCACTCAGTATGTATTTTTAATAATGTTAAAATTGTGTAATATTTATGAATTACATTATGTGCTTATCCATTTTGTTGCTTATCCACTGCGCTTGCAGGGAGACTCCGCCCACACGGTCTTCGGATTGGCTGTGATTTTTGATTGATTTTGTTGCATCTTGTAGTTTTAATCTGATGTGGACAAATTGCTTGTCGCTGGGTGGTTTGTTCGCTAACCTTAATGTTTGCCTACCATGTTTATTTCCAGCTGAATATTGTTACTCTCGTAAATATGGTTCATTAGGCAGTCTTAATGTGTTGTGAATGTCGTTTCATGGCCTCTCTTTGTGAACAGCTGGATGGAGATGTGCAGAGCAGAGTTCAGCATGTGTAGTGTGGATCTTGAACGCTCGGCCTGTTCTGTCAAGAGCCGTTAGTCTAAGAAGAGCTGATCAAAGGTGCCCGCATTTCCTACCTCATAATTAGGGAAATTAGGAAAAGAGCCCCCCGGAGGGAGAGCAGTGTGATAAAGCTACTCTGTCGGTCTGTGGGATGCAGTGTTCCTTTTTTTTTAACAGGTTTTTTTTTTTTTTTTTTTTTTTTTTTTTTTTTTTTTTTTGGAAGCAGACCTGACTGAATGCTCTGAATGCAATCTGGGAAAGTACACAAAATATAAGTGCATGCATGTCCTCGCTGATCATTTTGGATTGTTCAGCTGAAATTAAACTAAAAACAAAAAATCATGTTAATGCTTACGCACATAAAAACTGGCATGTTCGCAATTCATGCCTAAGCTTTGCATACAGCGAGAAGCATAGCCTACTCAATTGGAAGCAGACATAATTTGTAAAGCAGGTTAATTTCCCGCATCTGTCATGTACACGCCACGCAGTGGTCAGTCCCCTCATTCTCCACATCCCCTCCCCCAACTCATCAGCTATTCTCCGATATACTCTTTCATCACCAGATCTATTCAAAGGCAATGACACGTTACCTTTGCTTGACCTATGGTTTACCACTGGTTTTGGTTTCACATTTCTTACATTCCTCTACTTAAGTCTAGGTAACTTGTGTTTAATCAGTCAAGAAGGAAACAATGGCAAAAAAACGTAGCAGGAAGACATTGAGTTTACCCTGAAACCTGTCTTTCTGCTCAGACTCAACAGGTGTAGTCATCTTGTTAAAAGAGCAAAGAAACTAGAGATATCATGTTCCCAGAGTCTTAGAAGAAGGACTGCCTCAAACAAAGACATGGGTTTAATCTAGGGCAGCAAGGAACCAGATCAGATCAATTTTACACCGCATGTCTGTGGTATTGGGATCGCCAAACTTGCTTCCTTCTCCACAATACCTGTTTTATACCCATTTTTAACTGTGGAAACTGCTTATGGGTTATTGGAAGTGGACGTCATGCATTAAAAGTACCAGTAGAATAAAATCACCTGACTGGAGAAGATTTTTTTTATTGGCAAAAGTCATGAATTGCTATTAATTTAATTAACTTCTAACCATTATGGTAATGCCTGCTTGTAGTTTAATTTTTTTGATTTTTTTTTTATTAAACCATTTAAACCATCTTTTTCTAACCATAAGTATAAGCAGTATTCTGTAATTTAAGCTACCTTTCAAAAGTTTAGAGTCAGTAAGTGTTGTTTTTTTAAACAAATGAATACTTTTATTAAGCAAGGATGCATTTTTTTTATGGTATATTCATACAAAAGATGTCTATTTCAAATAAGTGCTGTTCTTTTTCATCAATGAATTATTGATCAACATTGATAATAATCAGAAATGTTTCTTGAGCAGCAAATCAACATATTAGAATGATTTCTGAAGGATCATGTGACAACTGGAGTAATGATGCTAAAATGTCAGCTTTGATCACAGGAATAAATTACATTTAAAAATATTTTCAAAAAGACTTCTTTCAAAGCCATTAAAAAACTAGTGATGAAGTTAGTTTTTGTAGTTTTGAGCTAATAGAATGTTGTAGAGTGGAGTTAAGCTGAGTTCGACCATAGTAACATACATTATTTGTATTGGTATCATTAATTTTGGTATCAGCTGAGATCTTGGCTCTCCTGAAATGTTTGCACTTTTGTTTGAACTTTTACATGGATTATAGTCTAGCCAATCATTTACTTCCACATGAACATTAAGACATTCCAAAGCTCAGGATCACTCAGTCCAGTGTTATTATTCCACTGACTGACATCTAGATCCATTTAAAGGGTTTCCCAATAATCCCAACAGGTCATTTAGAAATAGCAGGTTGAAATTAGTGGCGGTAAAACGTTTGCTCTATTGATCCGTGCCTTCGGGGCACAAGCATTAGCCTGTGTGTCTGTACCTCGGTCTGATCTGTGGGACGAAGCCGTAAGCCTGCCAGACGGAGAGCAACAAGGACAACGTTAACTGTAATCTATCCCATGATGACAAAGAGCTATTCATAGAGGGTTCAAGCGATTATAGTGGTCGAAGGGGGGGTGTTTCAACGAAAGGGGGTTAAAAGCTGATAGGGCCGGGGATTTATTCACCCACCCCCCAGATCTGTGATTGTATTCAAATCAAAACACGTCCCATAATGCATTACGAACCCTGTCATCCTTCAACTCACACAGGGTGGAACAAAGAAAAACAAGTTCAAGGCCTTTCTCAATACAATCCATCTTTCTCCATAGGTGCCGTGTGTTATTTTGTGACACATTCAGGCAGTCTGCATGGCCGCATTCACGGATGTGACGAGATGTGCAGCTGCAACAATCACATGGCTTTCCGTTGGCCACAGACAAAAGAGGGGTTATCCTTTTGGTTTAGCACCGAGGGATGGAAAAGATCAGCCTGAACAAAACAATATGGGAAAAGATAGAGTAGGCTAAACTAAACGAAACGCTCCATGTTTGCTTTCCACAGCCGGACAGCGGAAGAGGCCACCCGCAGTGAGCGAATCGCTGGCAGTGTCGCCTCAGGGAGATTTTTAATGGGGTGGCCAGATGGGACTGTGGAAATCTTAGGGGTGCACCAAGGGAATCGGGAAACATTTTAAATAAATATTTTTTGTTTGTTTGTTTTTATATTATAGTATATTTTATATTATAGTATATTTTATGTTTTATATTTTATTATATTTTATATATTTATTTTTTATCTTATTTTATATTATTTTGTATATATTTTATCTTATTTGATTATACTTTATATTTTATTTTATTTTTTAATCTTTAAAATGTTCATATAATATTTATATTTTATTTTAAATGTTGATTTGTTCATTTAAATGTATTTTATCGCATTTTATTATTATTAGTAGTATTAGTATTAGTAGTAGTAGTAGTAGTATAATTTTGAAGCTCTTAAATGTGTGTGTAATGGACTTTTACATCAAAGCTCAGGATAGTCATTAGCAAATAATTTGGGACTGTGTGTTCCTGTGTTGCTATCAGCCAATCAGTGTTGTCATGATGTATAGTCACATGACATTTACAGCTCAGGCAATTTGCTCAAAACCTCATGTACCCAGAATTGAGCACCTGTAAGCAAAGATCGGAGCAACCAGGTACAAACAGAACTGTTTACCATTTAATTTTTCTAAGAAAAAATATACATTTTGTAAAAAGTAAATGAATTACAGTTTTAATTAATAGGGTTTGAGAGAATTCCAAGCCAAGACGTGCTTGTTGCCCTTTGAAATTTTAAAGCAAAGTGTTTGGTTTAGACGTTGAATTATTATTCTAATTTAAACAAAAAAAATCTTGGTTTAGGTCAGTGGGGTGTCCAATGATTTTTTGCCTTGGAGGCGTCACTGATCGCTTTAGGTTCATACCAGAACATTCTCTCTTGTCGTTGAAAAATTACTCATCCAACAGTTTTCAAAGGAGTCGAAACATGGCCCAAAATACCCTGGAGTGAGTTTTAGTCCTGTATGTCGAGGGAGTTCAGGGCCAGGGGTTTTTGAAAAGGCAATGTCAGAATCCCAGCACCACGTGGAGAAGATCTTTTGGCAGGCGCACAAACCAGCCATAGGGAAAGATCCTGACTGCGGCTCATATGACTCTTGCATATTACCCTCCAATCAACATCACCTAGACCTTTCAAAGCTCAGTAACTCTGGCCTACAGTGATGGAGGTAGAGGTTACATGGTTAGATAGAGGTGGGAAAACATTTACATAAAGCAATAAGCCACTCTAGGTCATGCATTATTGTGATTTTACAGCAGAATTATAAATTATATAGAGCTTTTGTACTTGGATTTATAGTTGTGAATAATGGTTGTAATGGAACATATTTCAATCGGTTTTTTTTGTTTGTTTGTTTTTCTCTCGACCTTCCTTTCTAATTTATGTGTAATTGTGTTATTTGTTATTTTACTATCCACCTTATTCCTTTTTATGGGTGGCACTTCCGGTTTGGGGAACCTCCATTCAAAAAGACTGACATGAATAATTTCAAATCATAAGTTTTCCCTACAAATAAAGCTGATCCGTCAGTTTGACTGGATGAGCTGTCAATTTCCCTTCATGATTTATTTTCGGACATCATGAGAATAACGTTATACTTGGTATTTTAACGTCTTGTTATAACAAGAATAGGCCTACGTAGCAAGAGCTCTTTTCAGTCGCTGCATTCTTTTCCTCATGATTTTCTTTTTTTCCCTTTGCAATCCGCTGTAAAACTATGAAAAAGGACAACAATATACTGCACATTTGTGGTCTGTTCTCCCATTTCATTAATAATTCACTGGAATGCACGAAGAATCTCGTTAATTCTCCTCAAATCCTCACGTCTCTTTCCAGGTTTGTTTTCACAGGTAAATGCAATTTATAATCTGTCAAAAGGATGGAAATCACTTTGAAATAGTATCGCGTAAGTTATGAATATTTTTGATTAAGGCAACATAAGTTAATAGCCTACAGATATATATTAGCCTACAGTGGGGCTTTTGTGCTTATTTGGTCTGTTGAAAGTACCTTGTTGATGCTTTTACACTTTTAAATGTCCTTTTAATGTTCGATGGTTGAAGGGTGAGTAGATTAATGTCATCTCATTGTGACTTTTTTAACGTATTGCGTTCATAGAGCGATCCTTTCACTGATTGTTTCCAGCTTAACGTAAGTTACACCCATAATTGGTGCAAAGCGCCATGGGGCGTAGGAATAAGGTGGATACGTTTTATGTGATGCAGTGTTTGTATTTTAAAAGGTAATGTATTATAAAAGTAAAATGCATGGCAGGGCAGCCTGGCGTGAAATAAATGTGAGGAAAAAATTCAAAATGGGAGAGTTTACTAGATAATATATACGTTTGCATTTGTATTTAATTTTTTTGGTATGTATCATAATTGATACATCACTCTTTTATGGCTCATATATTATGATATAGTGAGAATATGGAGCTCATGCACCTCAGTTTTATTCAGAGGCCCAAACTGAGCAAAAATTTGCTGCAGATGCTAAAATTTATATGGACAAAAAGACATGTACCACAACCTGAAGGTGTGTTTTTAGAATTCTACTAAAAGGCCTTTTACTTGCTAAAAACGTATTAACTATCCATCAGACAAAACAAGGAATGTTGTAGATTGTGTGCAGCAGAAAATGCATTTTGCGACAGGAAGATGAAAGTGCGAGAAAATGCATTTTGCTTTGTCCCTGCATGTCTGGAATGTGCAGGCTCTGATTGGTCGCAGGGGTCCTGGTGACCGGCCATCGTGTCAGTATTGACCCGTGCGGAATGATGGACGCGTCTGGAGGAAAATTATGGGGTTGGAGGGGGTCAAAGGTTACTAAGTGCTCATTGGCTGTTGAGGGTTCATTATTGATCCAGAAGGACCTTCTTTGGAATTCATGTTATACACTTGCAACAGTAATTTGATTTTTGTTCATAAATAACTTGCCCTGTGGGGTCATTAAGAGCCCATTCCTGTAGAGATGTGTAATGTTTGTCTCCATGACATCATGACAGTGGGTCTAACAATTGCATTTGATTTTATGCACTTATTATTTTTGTCATGTGTTTTGCTTTTTTAAAGGACTGTGAGTACGAGGCGATGCTAAATTACACATTTAAACCCAAACAGACCTGCATCTGTCACTCAGTCCGAGCTATTGTCTCAGTTCAAATAAAAACACTTTTTTTCCTCTTCTCTCTCTCTTTCCGTAATTCAGTCTCACTCGATTCTCTACCCTTTTATCCACTCAAATCAAAACGTTTTTTCTTTTTTTTTTCTCCCCTCCAACCCTACATGTAATTTTTCAAAATCAAAGCACAAACGTTTCCCCGTGACCTGCCCCTCCCTCCCTGTGTTTTTGCCCCATTGGGTTTCGACGGCAACTGAATTCAAATCCAAACTCCCACCCCGTGTTTTCATCGCTATGGCAACATGAGAGAATTAAAGGGAGGAGGGCATTCCGTTCTGTTCTCGTTGATGGACAAACACTCCGTGGCGGGAAAGAGTTCAGTGTCCAATAGCAGCATTCCTCGTGTGTGTGTGTGTGTGTGTGTGTGTGTGTGTGTGTGTGTGTGTGTGTGTGTGTGTGTGTGTGTGTGTGTGTGTGTGTGTGTGTGTGTGTGTGTGTGTGTGTGTGTGTGTGTGTGTGTGTGTGTGTGTGTGTGTGCGCATATAAATTTGTTCATTGTTTAATTGAATGTATACAAGTCCATTTGGTGTTTCTTTTCCCCATAGTTCCATATTCAGCCAAATGAACTGGACATTGCAGGAAGATTGTTTTTTTTTTTTTTTTTTTTGTTTATGAGAGAGAGAGAGATGGTCACATTATATTTGTGGAACATCCACCACACCTGCTGTCATAGATACACCCTGCTTTACCCCCTTCTCCTGCTTTAATAACCACCCTCCCCCTCTGACCCTGGATCAGAGGAACCTTTTAATGACAGTAAACACACACACCGGCTGCTGCTCTGTGAAAAGAGCGCTTCTGAAGGATGAGATCAGTCAATTATTATCTATGCAAAATCTCAAAAACTCCCCACAGCAGCAGCTCTGAGGTTACACTGGGCTTAATTGTTAGTCATAGTTGGCATTTATACTGTGGTGGGTTTGAAGAAATAACCCCTCAGGCGGTGAATTTTGCTTGATTGATTGTTATACTGTTCCTGTTCAATGGAGCCGTCACCTGCTGAGGAAATGACCCTATGTTTAGAAGTCAGGATTGCTTATTTTATTGCTCAGAGGTTGCTCTTTTTCGGACTTAATGGAGTCTGTTACTGTTCAACAGGGTTTTTTAAAGAAATGAATACAGCAAGGATGCATTCAATTGACCAAAAGTGACAATAAAAAATATAATTTTCTATTTCAAATAAATGCTGTTCTTTTGTACTATTCATCAAAGAATACTGAAATGCATCAGTTTCCACAAAACATAAAGCAGCACAGCTGTTTTCAACATTGATAATAGTCATAAATGTTTATTGAGCAGCAAATGATATTCGAATGATTTCTGAAGGATCATGTGACACTGAAGACTGGAGTAATGATGCTGAAAATTCAGCTTTGATCACAGGAATAAATGGCATTTTCAAATTCAAATAGACAGTAAACAGTATAATATTTCCTCTGATAGTACTGCTCACATCCTTTGTTGAGTTCATTCTGAAATCTTTCAATCCCAATATTGTATGGAAACAATTGAGGTATTAATAGATCTCATTTGTGGTCTATTTGATGAATCGACATGTCAAGCAGAGAACATTGCAGCACGTTTGAGAAAAGATAAAGAGATGTTATAATGGCACTGACTTGTTAGAACAGGCCTTGAGTTCTGCACTTTCATATATAACTTCAGTCCGCAGTTAACTTTCAATTACTGCTGCATGCCACACATGGTCAGAATTAGATGTTTCCTATTGGCTAAAGAGTAGATTGCAGTTGACTGAGCAACAGATATCACCTAGATTTTTACTTTGTGTAAGGGATATTCAAGTCATCAGCACAACTGGTGTGAGAAGAGTTACACACTGAAGTTTAGTACTTGAATTTAGGGGTTGTGATGGTTGACTGAAGTCTGGAGGTGCAAATCTAGCGCTGGCACACCTGCACGCATCACTGGAGGGTTTAGCGGTATGTCAGACTCCAGGTGTGTTTGGATTAAAAAAACCTCAGCTGTAACGTTTCTGCATTAAATTGTCATGTATTATTTTTGTACTCATCATCACTGAGGAACTTGGCTTACTTTCAAACTCCAACGGCTGCTTTCCAGCCAAGCGGAAACACACACTCACAGCCGGCATCCACTGCGTTATCAGTGTGTCATCATTTACACACTGGAATTTTGGAAAAGAAAATCAAAATAGAAGGGGAGGTTGAGGTCGAAAAACCAGATTCAAATGTCCAGACGACGCGCGTATCGCATTTCAAAGAGTTATAGTAGTAGAGTAAAACTGTTTCTGTTTCTAAGCGATTTGATTGTCTGTCTGCTCCTTTCATATCACATTTCAAGAACTCGTGCTAGTGTGGTTTTGTTTTGAGTCTGTGGATATGAGGAAATCAGCTGACCATGTTACATCATGTGGAGAGATGTTCAGATTTCCATCGAGTTGAGTTGCTCTTTCCACATGTCTCCACGTGCCTGTGCAATAAACAAAAACAGGTGGTGCTTTTTACTCCATGAGCTGAAGCATTTTTTATTTGTCTATCCCCTGGTTTCACAGACAAAGTTTAAGCCTAGACCCAGACTGTAATGCATGTTTGAGCTGTTTTCACTGAAAGCAACTTGAACTAATATATCTCAATATGTCAGTGCCATTGTTTTGTCTCAAGATGCACTCCAGTGATGTTTTGTTTTTTTCTAAGGCACATTTATAAAAGCTACTTAAATGTCTTAATTGAACTAAGGCTTAATCCTGTCTGTGAAACCAGGCCCTTTATGATTTTTTTTTTTGTTTAATTCAATTATATAGCATGAATATTACTGTTGCTTTTATGTAAAATTTGATTAGGCATACATTTTTACCTGGTGAAGACAAAGCGGTTGGAAAATATTCAGTAAAAGGAGGCCATTACAATGTTCTTTTTTAATGTTGTAAAACTTTGCACTGTAAAAAAAATTATGTTTCTAAGTTGTAAATAAACATCAGAATAACTTACAATTCTAAACACTCCTTTGTATTAAATTCAGTATTAACATTAAATTCCTCATTGCCTTGTGAAGTAACAGGGCTAAAATAATCCCATTTGGATGTAATGTTTTGCACTGGTTGTTTCAGGTATGCATGTGGTTTTTGGAGTATGCAACTCGTCTGCTTCTGTACTGTGTGTTGGGGAGAATTTACATTCATGCATTAGCCAGATGAAAAAAGAACTTGCATTGCATTCACTGGGAATCAAACCCATGATCTCAGAGTTGCTGTCTGGCTGCTGCGTCAGTTTTGTGTGCTTTTTCATTCATAATCAAGCTAAAGTACTGCTGAATAATTGCTTGTCTCTGTGATTTCCGGTGCAGGTCGTGTGTCGTTGAGCCGTGGCGCGTCTCTTCTGGTGGATAAGTTGACTCTGGAGGATGAGGGCTGGTTTGAATGTCGAATTCTCCTGCTGGACAGAACCTCAGATGAGTTTCAGAACGGCACATGGAACTTCCTGTCCATCTCAGGTGGGATAAGAAATGCTTTGAGGTTTTTTCCTCTAAGCGTGCATAATGGCTTTGCATGTAAGACCTATTTGTTTATAAAGATTCAAATGAATTGAAGAAAAATGTAATTCTTTCCAAATCAGAATTTTTGGTTCGTGTCCATCAAGTAATTTGAATTCACTGTATTATGCAAAATTGGTCATTTCAGATGATTATTTAATATATAAACGTCCTGTGAAAAATATTGTGATAAGAACATACAGCTACCCCTAATGAGAAACAGACACAAAACTGTGTTGCATGTCAGCTGTGTTGCTTAATCCTAAAAATTAATCTTGTGACAATTAGGTTCCATAGAAAGTGAACATGCATTTGTTTGAGCATGTATGTTTTATAATGGTGCTCTTATGTTTCATGTTCATGCCAATAAAGCAGCTGACATTTTTGTATTCTTACGAAAAGGATTAAACGTCTGATTAAAGCAGCATCTGCAGCTCATATAAAAGGCTTTGTTGCTGTGAATAAGAGAGAATTGTGTAATTCGATCTCATTTTTCGTGACACTTGCGTCAGTGTGTATGATGCAGATGTTTTGCTCTTATATCAACAGAACTCATGCATTTTCATCAAAAACTACACAAGCTCTTTGACTTTTTTGCTTTCTGTTGCTTACGATCTTTTCACATTGAACTTTGTCTCACACCTTCAGGATGACTATCATGCCTTCTGAAAACTCACACACTCTCTTCTTCTGACACCCAAACACACACACACTCCTTCAGCACTGATGTGTGAATCCTGTGAAGGGCTCAGACTGGCTTTTAGCATCTGATTGTGTTACTGTAGCATGTACAAGCGATGAGAATGAAGACAGAGGACAGAAACTCACGCTCAGTCCGAGTCTCTCCAGTGCGGCCTGTTTCACGCCCATTATATGCACAGTGTCAGCTTACAGCGGTTTTAAAAGCTGCCATTGTGTGAGTGTGCTGGAAAACATGTCTTTGTGTTGACAGGGTTATTGGGAAATAAGATGCGTTTAGTGGTTTTGCCTCACTTTCAAATGTCCATTATTACATAATTGCGTTGTGTTACGCTTTGAGAAAGTTAAAGACTACTCTACTGTGAGCAAGTGTAAAGCAATGATTTTAGGTCCTTAAAGGGATATTCACCCAAAAATGAAAGTCTGTTCATCATATAAAGCAACTGTGTCTCTTCAGAAAATTTTGACTAAACCGTTTATTTCATATGGATTCATTTTACAATCTCTTTATTAACTTTTTAAAGCATCAAAGTGGTAGTTGCGTTGCTGTCAATGGTGGAACAGAAAGCTCTCATATTTCATAAAAAATATCTTCATTTGTGTTTTGAAGATGAACAAAAGTCATACGGGTTTGGAACGACATGAAGATAATTAATAATGACAGAATGTTCATTGTGTGTTCAACTATTCCCTTAAGTGCTGCAGTAAATATCGGTGACCTTATAAGTATCAGAAAATAATTTTTTTATTTATTATCGTATCAGTCTAATTAGTCTGATATTACAATCGTCTGCCTGATTAAGCCAATATCAAAAGTACATATTTAATTAAATTAATTTAATATTTGTTTATTTTGTATTTAAATAAATATGTAAATAATGTAATTATTTTAATTTTTTATTATAAAAACATTTATTTTCTCTATGAAAATGGTTTTGATGGTTATGTCTGCTGTAGCTCCTCCAGTGTTCATAAAGACTCCTCCTGCCTTTCTGGAGGTCATGTTGGGTGAATCTCTCACCCTCCAGTGTGATGCTCATGGAAACCCGAAACCCATCATCATCTGGAGAAAAGATGGCAGTGCCGCTGAGAAACAAGAAGCAGTTCAGGTACACAGCGTTTCAGTTGATTGTTAGTTGACCGACGGTTAATACAAATAATTTAAATTAAACAGGAATTCCAAATCAAGCCTGTTTACTTTGCTTAATACATGTTTTAGTCTTATTCTTGAATCCCTCCCCTCCAACCGAATTGAGTAATTCAAATCTACATCTCTACATTTTTACCCTGATTGAATATCCTGTTTTACTCAGATATACATTGTGATTACAGAAGCACGATGATTTGTGAATCATGTTGCATGTCAGCTTGAGTGTAGAGTCCACTTTGGGCTGCTGTTCACATTTTCCTCTTGTTTACCACCTAAACATTAAGTTCCCTCAACAGGTACTCAATGAAACCTTGTCTTTAGCCAAGGTGACCAGGGAAACGGCAGGAATATACAAGTGTCACGTATCCAATTCAGAAGGGAACCTTACCTACACCACCCAGCTGCAGGTCAAAGGTCAGTTACACACCATGTCTTGTCCACGTGGGCGAAGAAAGCCAGCAGCATGTCAATAGGCTTGCAGGGTATTAAGTGTTTACCTTAAGCAGCATTTGGTATGAGAACATTGGAGTCTTGGATGCAGTTGGATTTGTGTGCAAAGTCAACCTTAATCTCAGCTTTCTACTGTGCAATGGCCTCTTTAAATCAGATTTGAAAGATTTTCAGCTCTAAATGTGTGTGTGATGTGCACCATGAAAGATGATAAACATGAAGCAAATGAAATGCATCAATGAAAGTTCCTCAATTGCATGATGATAAAGAATATTGTGTTTTGTTGAACTGCAAAGCGAATGCTAGCATTGCCATTCTGTTTTTTCATACAGTATGTCATCTTCTGAGCATTGGACAACAGAATGCTATAGTATGTGGCTGAAATCCTAGACAGTATCTCACATTAATTTTTTTTCACAGTTTAAGAATTTAGAGTGACTTTTCTGGCCAACTGCAGTGTAATGAAACAAACAAACACTGCCCTCTTTTGGTGGTAGTGCTTTCACACAATGCATTTGGCACTTAAGCCTAAATCTCACCCCTTGACAAACAACCTCCTCAAATCCAGATGCCCATCAAAGCTGATTACATTTTATGCATTCAGTCTCACATGCATGCTTTTATGCATTCTTTTGCTTTCAACCAGGTCCTCCAATTATCATCATTCCCCCTGAGGACACCACAATGAATATGTCCCAGGATGCAATTCTGCAATGCCAAGCAGAAGCGTATCCTCCTAACCTCACATACGAGTGGTGGAAACAAGACCAAAACGTATTTCACATTGAGTAAGTGACCTACATTTACAAGAGCTTAGATAACATTATTACACTGGACAATCACAGCATTCTGCCATCAAATATTATTATATTAATGATGCGTTATTTTTTCATAATTACAATCAAAGCTGAAAATGAAATATTCATTTATTTATTTGTTTAGTGGCCTCTAATTATTTGGAGTAATTCCATTTATTAGAAATAATATTATTAGCATTTATTGTCATTGAACGGTATAGTTCAGTTATGGACTACACAAAAAGTCTTTACTATGTAGTGTTGTCTGTGTGTCTTTGTTTTCGGTTTGCTGATGCATGTTTGTGTTTACAGAGTTCTGAAATCACGGGTAAAAATCTTAGTGGACGGGACTCTCCTTATCTCAGGTCTTATTCCTGAGGATTCTGGGAATTACACCTGCACACCCACCAATGGTCTAATGACTCCGCCTTCTGCATCTGCCTACCTCAAAGTTAAACGTGAGCGCTTTGCAATTTATTGGTTCTAAATTCTTTCTTTTTGAAATGTAAAATCTCATCCTCATGTATACCAGATAAAGAGAGCAACAGAAGATTCAAGATTCAAATTAAAGGGGTCTGATTATGCTTTTACATGTTCTGCTGCTGTTTGACCATGAAAAACGGCTTCAAAGTTACAAAGCACAAAGTCCCTCCAAAGGGGGGTTTTCTTTATATATTCTTATTCTGAAACAGCACAGTTGTAGCCTTGCGTTTTCTTCCGGGAATATTCCTCATTTAAATATTTCCCCCCCCTAAAGCATATGCAAAATATTGGGAGGGGCCTGGTTGCGTTATTTAGTAGTATTTTCCAAACACAATTGAAGCTCTAGACCAATCACAACACACTGATCCAGCCGACCAATCAGAGCACATTGCACTTTTCAGAAGGATGGGCTTCATTGAGACAGGAACTAAACAGAGTGTTACTGACAGACTGAAAACAGAGGAGCTTCAACAATGAAAAATAATGTGTTTTTTAAACATTCAGGCATGAAAACCTATTTTTTTAGATGCCAAAAACAAGGCAGAATAGGTCCCTTTTAATATATATGACATAATTAAAAGCCTGATTTTCTTAAAGACCCTGCACGAGTGGTCCGGATGCCCCGTGAGACTTATCTTCCCGTGGGAATGGGGGGAAAGATCAAATGCCCAGTTCAAGCTGAGCCCCCTATGCTGTATGTTAATTGGACCAAAGATGGAGCATCCTTGGACCTGGAGCAGGTATTGTGTATATCATCAAGCATCTTATTTAATTGTGACCCAAATTACATAATTTTATATTCTTCATCTTGATTGGTCAGTATCCAGGATGGATGTTCAACTCAGAGGGCTCAGTGTTCATAACTGCAGCAAATGATGATGCAGTGGGCATGTACACCTGTACAGCCTATAACAGTTACGGGACCATGGGCCAATCAGAACCTACCAAAGTTATCCTGAAGGTGAACACCATATCTCTAGAATGGAAAATAATTTGACAAGTCACCACATAGTGAAATTCATTATTAATGACTGACCTGACACCTGTTGCTGAGAATTTATTTGCAATCTGGTGGTCTATAGGACCCCCCTTCATTCCGTGTCTCGCCCCGTGCCGAGTACCTGCAAGAAGTAGGTAGGGAGCTGGTGATACCCTGTCAACCTGAGGGAGACCCCGCCCCTAATATCACATGGATTAAAGTAAGTTGTTTTTTAATCCCAATAACCTTCAGATGACCATGATTTACCACTTGCCATTGCAAATATGTAAATATGTGTTATTTAAATGTGTGTATTTAAAGGCTAATCTCCTAAAAAAAAAATCAAACATATACTAGCAGACATGGATTTAAAGCCTTAAATAGTATAAACATGCTTCACTCAAGTTTCTTTCTCATCTGCTTTAGGTTGGTCCTGCCCCTCGCTCTCCGTTTACAGTCCTATCCAATGGCTCTCTGGTCCTGCGTCCACTCAGTAAGGACCACCAGGGGGCGTGGGAGTGTCTTGCCACCAACCGTGTGGCCACTGTCAGTGTGGCAACCACGATTTTAGTGCTAGGTGAGAGGAACAAGGGAATAGATGCCTGTTATTAAAAATAACCCGTATTTACCTATAGAAAAACGAATGGGACAGAACTCAAATATATTATCTGTTCTGTTTTCTTCAGGCACAAGTCCCCATGCTGTTACCTCCGTGTCTGTGGATCCAGGGATTAGTCAGGCCAATGTGTCCTGGGAGCCAGGCTTTGATGGAGGATACACTCAGAGATTTACTGTTTGGTAAGTGACCTCAAACTGAATGCATCAGCAGCACTAGATTTGTGTCTTATCTTATTCAGTTATCTTTATTTTTTAGTTTTACTATCTGTGTACTGTTGTTGTCGTCTTCTGTCACAAATTCTCTGGGGTTTTTTTGTATTTTGTTAATTTAAATACACAGAGCTTAATACTTGAAAGTTTAAAATTCTGAAAGTTGTTATTTTTCAACTTTCAAAATTAAGAATCGTGTTCAGTAGAATTGTCTTGCTGTATCACTGAAATTATTTTGAGAATCATTAAATTTTAGTAGCATTTCAATCGACTACTGAATTTCTGTATTGTGACTTATCATATCATATATCTCTCTTTATCAGGATAAAGCCCACTGTGAGAGGAAAACATGAATGGGCATCAATCCCTGTGCCAACATCGAAAACTTCCCTGCTGGTGACGGGTCTGCAAGCTGTCACTAGTTACCAGTTCAGTGTTCTTGCCCAAAACAAGTTGGGCTCTGGCCCCTTCAGTGAGATTGTCACCATTACGACACTGGGTGAGCACACTTTTTTTTTTTATATACATTCAAATCATGCACTTTATAAGGTCTCCAATTAGCTCTACACATACAGACACGTATCTTATACATGGTAAGGTTTAGACTGTCTATAGTTTCTTTAACAGATCTGTATTCCCTTATTTGAGCATTGAGCATTATCAAAGTCCCTGGTGGACTATAAAGTTATTCCAAACTTATGGTCCAAGATTTATGATGTAGCGTACTAAGGTACCTTTTTTTTTTCATTGCAGCACCTCCAACAGACGCTCCCAGTGTGGTAACCACCATTGAGGTGTTGCTCCCTCCCACCTTGCTGTCAGCCAATCGTACATCACTGGGTGTTTTGCTGCAATGGGTGCCACCTCTAGAAGAGTCTCCACCATTAACTTCATTTGTACTTTTAGCGAAGCGGGGAAAGGGGGACTGGGTCACTATAGACAGAGAGATTGCTGTCAACATGACCGAAATGATTGTACAGGGACTTGTTAAGGTAAAACGTTTGAAATATTTGGAAAATGGCAGCTTGGTGTTGAGTGTCCCTATTCTACTGTATGCCATTCGTTTTCACTTGATGGTTCATTTTCTCTTCATTTATTTCCACAGGACTCCAACTATGAGCTGTGTCTTCTGTCTCGCAGAGACAGAGTGGTTAGTGTGCCCAGTGACTCAGTTATCATCTCTACTGAAGGTGAGGCTAAATCAGAACTCGATATTTTGCCTTAAAATGTATATATCTGGCTTCTTGAAAGAGTTTTTTTTTTCTTATGATGCTTGGAAAAACTACAGACTTAATAAATATATTACTTAAACTTTACTTAAGACTTAAAAATATAATAATTGAATATTAATATGATTTAATATGATAAAAAGTAGTGGTTCAACAGTTCACAACTCGTTTTTGGATAATTTTTTGGATCAGCAAAAGCAAGCATGTAGATAAACAATATAACAAAGCTACAAATAAAGTAACTGTAGAATTCATTTCAGGTACAGAAATGTAATAATTAAATGTAAAATAACACTATAGTGTTCACTGTATAAATTTAATCTAGCTTAATCTTTGTTAAAGCTTGTTGTTTGAATAACATTAAAGGAACACTCTTATGTGTTGAAATAGGGCTTATTCACTGTCTCCCCTACATTAAGATAGGTGGGCAAAAGCACTGAGACAAAAATGCTTTTGCCCACCTATCTTAATGTAGGGGAGACAGTGAATAAGCCCTACTTAAAAAAAACGGTGGCATGTTCCTTTAATGACATTGACAACAGCAGGTGTTTATTGACTGCTTTCACTTTAAGACCTAATGCACGCATCCAATATAATGATATACACTGATACACTAAATGATAAACTTTCACTCTATGGTAGTTAAACTTGCAATTAATCCGCGAATCACATGCGTGCTGAACTGCTGGTCCTCTGGTCTTTACAGATCACGAAACAACTACGATCTGTTTAAACCCTAATAAATAGAAGGTTCAAGAAGTCAGAAATGTAATATTGGTATAAATTAATTGTTTAATTGTTAATTGATTTATTATATTATTAGAAGGTAACATGTAATGTGTGGCCCTAAGGTATGGAGATGTATCCGGCAGCACCCAGTCTCCTGGCCTTTGTTCCTGAGCCCCTGCTGGCTGGTGTGATTGGGGGGGTGTGTTTCCTGTTTGCTGCCATCATCCTTTCTCTGGTGACAGCCTGTGTCATGAACAATAGAAGGGGACATCGGCGAAGGAAAAAGAGAGATGGTAAAAGCGGTGATAAAGATTGCTGATTTTGAATATGAATTTTTTGTTGAACAAAGTACACCACATAAAAATATTTTAAATCTGTTTGAATGCTCTTGAAGTCATTTGGGGCTGCAACATTCAGATACATGGATTGTGTACTTAATGAAGAGTTAAAACATTATTCAAAAGACTTAAGTCAATTTCTTAAGGCCTTTGATGCATTATCAATCGCTATGACCATATAGACATTTAATGTCTCAAAGACTGATACTTGACACATTTGAAGTGATGTATTTGTTATCAGCCATCAGTGGTATTGTCATGCATGGCATCTCTGTTTCTGTTGAGGCTGCTTTTGTTTTTGGCACTTTGTCATCTTATGACTCATTATCTGTGGCATGATATGAACTTTCCACCCTCACCATCATTTCAGATATCCCCTCTGCCTTCCAGAAGAGTTCGTCTCCACAGTAAGTGTCCTTCCTTGCTATGCATGTATCATTCCTATGCTTCTCCATCTTTGTCACTGTTCTACAATGGGTTTTTGAAATGACAACCTGGAGGGATGATACATTTGTTTCAGACATATCTCTATTTGTTCCCTAAATGTTCACTTGTCTTCTTTCTCCTCAGAGCTCACTCGCCTTCTGACAGTCCCGACAGTGTGCTGAAATTAAAACTGTGCCCTCCTTTAAACTTCTTCCCCAACTCATCCTCTTCTGATCGCTCAGACCGTTCCTCCTTTGATAAAGGCAGCCGCAGTGAGTACCAGGATCAGAAAAAGCAGCTCCTGTCCTCATCCTCTCCACCTCCACGCTACACCCTGTGTGAGAGCCACTTTGGTGGATCTCCCTCACCCACATCTGCTATTGAGTCCATAGCCAGAAGTCCTGATGGCCGCTTCGTTATCCAACCTGACCTAGAAAACTCCATACCAGCCCACATCAAAAATAACCTCAAAAAAGAGTTCCCACAATCACCTGGTAGAGGGAGTAACAATGGAACTTTTAAAGAGTCCAACAAATTAAATCCTGTAAGTTCAGAGAGGGAGGGACAGAGAGAGAATCTGTCAGCATTGAAGGGTGACCCTCCAAACTCAGAGAGACCCCATCACTCCCCTGGCAGGGTGAAGGCAATGGCCAGAAACTTTTCCCGTCATGGCTGTTTCTACTCTGATGATGAGCAGGGCTGCTCGGAGGCCTTGTTGGAGAAGGCCAGTTTTTATTCAGACTGCAGCGAAAAGAGGGTGAGTGACTCACTAAAAAAATGCCGGAGTGCCAGTCATAGGGAGGACATATTTCCCAGCTTAACCAGGAGAGCCCGAGCTTTGGAGAGAGAGAGGCTGCTCCACCAGGCACAATATCAACCAATCAATGGAGACAGCCAGCTGACAGAGGACAGCACTATGGTAACTCAACTGGATGGTGAAAGAGAGAGGGACAACTTAGGCAAATGTTTAAAGCTGGTGAAGGAACGTGAGCAAATGGAGAGGGAGCTAGAACACTATACGGCCAGCCGAAGGGTACAGGCACATGAGCAAGAACAGAGGCGGGCCAAGTCTGCAAGTCCCTTAAGAAAATGGACAGGTGATGAGTTTGAAGACCCTATTTGGAAGCCCCAAGATATACATTTACGACAAAAAAACAGACCCAGCAGCCTGGCCCAGCGTGTATCGGACTATAGGAGGGGCTGTTATTTTGGCAACACCAGTAGTCCCATGGAGAGACTTCCCTCTTCGTCTTCCTCACACATCCAGTGGGACATAAGCCCTGTGACATCCCCCACCAGCCTGGTGCCAGTGCAGAGCCTTTCTGAAGGGAACACACCTCATTCACTCTACCCTCACAGACGTCAACAAGGCATTGCCGATATAGAAGATTCATTGGCAACAGACGTCTCTCGTTCACCAGCCACACAATATACCTCTCTCTCACTTTTCTCTCCTACCAGGGACATACCCTCTCCCAGTAAAACCAACCTGAATGTGGAACAAGCTAGACACCCGGAAAGTCATCTGGAAGAGGAGCAGGAGCTGCCCAACAGGACTTTAGTTCAGGAAAGTTGTTTGCAAGAAAGAAAAATGGAAAAAGAGGCTCCAGCATTTAGATCAACATCCCCTGCTCACTTGAATCCTCAACCATCTGAGCTGCATCAAATGGTGGCAGGAAGAGATAGAGATACTAGTCCTAACCGACATTTTCTTGGTCCCATGATTCAAAGCATCACAGACACCGAGGAAGTAAGGGCTGTTCAAAAAGACAAACTGAGTCATAATCCATCAGGTTGCTCTACATTGCCCTATGATCATCAGAAAGCAGGAGCAAAAGGAAAAGTGATAGTGAGTGGTGATTCGAGCTCCAAATTGCCTTACAATGAGCAAGAGAAAGAGGGTATCAGGGCTCGATCCCGAAAGAGTGACAAATGTGTCTTCAGTGAAAGCCCTAGTCGTACATCCCACCTGACCCTGTTGGAAAATGAGGCAGGAAGTGATCAGTCAAATATATCGAGAATGTCAGAATCAATGAAAGCTAAGCTTGCTCCCCAACCAGACCGGATGTCCCCACTGCAGACCAGCTCTATCCTGGAATACCTGAGTCTTCCGGGTTTCATTGAAATGAGTGTAGATGATCCTGTAGAAGTGACTGAGCCTTCGGAATCTGTTGAACCCAGTGTTGAGCCAGAAACTAGGGCACTGTTAAGAGATGAGCCTGAAGTTGTACCCAGAATTTGGGAAACAGATGTTCAGGAGCACTCTGGGACCAATATTAGTCATCACAATGGGGCTGTTCATGACCACAGAACCCTGAACGTACCAGTGGGACACCATAAACCTGGAAGTATTCCGATTTCTGAACCTTGTTCACAATTAGAGGCACAAGACACAGGTGTCTCAAACACAATCAAGAAAGGTTTCTCACCATCTAAAGAAAATGAAAAGAGTTCTGAGCCTTTGGTTTCTCAGAGTTTAGGGCATCAAAAACAAGAAATTACACAGCATGGTCAAGCACAGACATTAATAAACACGGCTAAAAGCATGGCAGCAATTGTTTCCAAATGTCCAGACTCTATATCTGAACAATATCAAAGATATCAGGCTCATGGTGACCGGACAAACATGATATCCTCACGGATCTATTCAGGTCCTATGCCTTTTATGAAGAAATCAGTCAGCATTGGTCCCTGTAGGACCCTCTCTGGAGTCGGGCAACCACGTCAATTCCTTAAGAAATCTATTAGTTTAGGTTCTAGATGGGAACATTTTGAAAATCCAAGAGCTTATATATCTGAGACTTGTTACAGGGATAAATTTCCCCACCCAGATATAAGGCTAAAATCGTACAGTCTGGGTCGTACCCCTGCACACTACTATCCCATGTCTGGCCCATCATGGCGAGGGTCAGTACCCTTTCAACCTCCTACCAGCTACAGTTTAGAGAGACGTAAGCATATTGAGAGATCTGACATGACACCTCCCTACCACACACCTGTTCCCTCAGTCCCAGATCCACCACAACACATGGAATCATCCCTTCCTTCCAGGCGAGAGTCAGATCCACGTCGACAGGCAGCAGTCTTTCAAGATTTCTCTAGGTGGCCGCTGACTTATCAGGAAACACTTAGGTCAGTTCAGCATAAGTATGTCCCACAAGAACCTCCTCGACCTTTTGTTCCACCCAGATCAGTGACCAGGGTGGAATACCTGCAACCTGCAGAACACAGAAGGTATCCACCAAGGCATTTCCTCCCCAGAGGTTACAGCTGGCCCTCACCATATCATACATCCTTCCCCCTACGAGAGCAAGACATTCCGATAGAGGTGGACAAAGGGATGGGTGCAGTTAGGGGCTGTACAGAGACAGAAGGCCGGGATATAAGAGGTGATGGGGGCAGAGCCAGTTATGCCAGCCAGAGCAGTGGAAGGGGTAGTGTGGGACCGTATGGACATGGTCACCTACGCCAGTCTCTCTCTATCACTCCAACCTTACTCAGCTCGCCAGAGACCACCGAAGAGAGCGAGAGGATCAGGACAGATAAAGACCTGAGAGAACGAAGGTCCAAAAGGTGAAGCTGATACACATATACATGAGGCAAGACCTCAGCACAGACGAACTAGAATAGTTCCCAATGTCTTAATTTGCTTATGTACAAAATGACAGTGATATAAATGTGTACAATCTCACTATGTATTGTTGCATGTGTGTGTGTAGAAGAAATACCTCAGTAGATGAGAGTTATGAATGGGATGCTGCAGAACACTCTGTGGATCTCGACATCCTGGAGGCCATGAAGATGGAGCGGCCCCATGCAGGCTTTGGGCGAGGCAAGGAATTTAGGCAAGAACGCCCCCGCTCCACCGCTGGCCTCCAGGACTTCCCGAGTAAACGTAAGATCACTTGAGCTTGTCTGTTTATTATCCACACCAAATATAATGGCAAATTAAGTTTCCCCTGAACTTTATCCGTCCTCCACCTCCTCGTCCCCCTCCTTTCCTCTCCTCTCAGGCCTGTACACCATCAGCCCTCCCTTAGTGTCCCAGCCTCCTCAGCACCGGTATGGTCGTTCCCTCAGTGAGGCTCGCTTCAATGCCCTGCGACAGGAGTTCCAGGAGTACCGCAGATCCCAGGAATCCCACCCCAGAGACCCCTGCACCCCCCTTGACCCAGACTCTGACTCCAGCTCTGCATTGCTCTGAAAACCTTACCTTGGTCCGTTACCTCCCTTTGACCAATCCCTATTGAAGTTTAACTTGTTTTAGCTATGGATTTTGTAAGGACAAATGTCCACAGAACTGATGTTTGACTTACAGTACATTGTTTGACAGTACAACATTCTGAAAAGTGCTATATTACAATTTGGCCTTAAGAACAGGATTATGTTAGCAATTTTTTATAAAATGCCTCACTTATTCTCATGTTAAATTCAATTTAAAGCCAGAGTTTTATTTGGTCTTTATGTAGGCAACTAACTATAATCCCTGTATTTATATTTCCAGAGCATCCCAAGGAAGAAGACAAATTGGTTTTGAGTAAAAATCTAACAAATCCTGAGAAAGTAAAGGATCCTTAAATATCATTGACCAGCTTTGATGTATATTTAGGGCCCGAGCACCGGTGGTGAGAGGACCCTATTGGAATTGCTCTGTTTATCATTATTGTCATTATGCTGTAAAGGTGCGTTCAGCTCCTTCTGAAGGTTTTCCAAACTTGAAATATGTATAGTATGTGGAATATAGTTTTTGTACCACTGTCTTCCGTTCACGTTCACTGTCTAGACTAAAAGACGAGCTTTCATAAATTACAGTTTTACTGAAATGTATGATTGTTTTTATACAGGTTTTATAAATGAAATTGATATCCATTGTGGATAATGGACACCCTAGAACTATAACTACTTTCAAGGGGTTTTATTACATTCTCCATTCAGCCGAGCCAAAATAACAGTATAGCATAAAGTCTGCTTTGACAATCAGATACTGCATCATAGGAAACTTATATTTCAAGCAACTGAAATGTATAATGTTGTAATTTACATATACAGGCGTACATGTATATATGAATATAATGTTGCTGTGTTTGTTTACCATGTGTATATTTGAGCACCATTCATCTTGGAAATGAATTCATTTTAAACCCTTTGTCATTGTAATTTAAAGCAAAAATTAAGTGCCAACATTGAGTTAAGAGCTTAGCCACATTAACTCTTAATCAAACTCTCCTCGCAATTTATTTGTACTCTTTACTGTAATTGACTTTCCCAAACAGAAAAATTTTTGCAGCTAGCTCACTTAATTCTCTGTTTGTTTTGCTTTAATGCAAAGAACTGTGGATGTATAAAATGGCTTAAACAAAAACATAGACGGCATCTTGACACATGGATCTTGGCATCCTTCTATCCCTCTTGGTCAGTCTGTGCTTAGCAATGTAAATATATTTTTTAATTCGTTTTTTTGTTTTTGTACAAATGTTCATGAATGTTTTGAGAAAACAATGATCTATCTTATATTTAAGATGCTTCTGTACATTTTTGTAATACATTTAAAGGTTTTTTGACAATAATTTTGGGTTTGTAAAAAAAAAAAGGTTTTATGTATGTTCTTATATTTGTTTTTTATAAATGTTGTCACTCATTTTTGTATGATTTGTAAAATAAAAATTTCCACTGAGAAATGTTATGTTTGTGAGAGGTTTCTGTGAACAATCATCTATTTAAAAAATAATAATAAAAAATGTATATGGTATGGCTAGTCAGATCTTAGATCTCAGAGTTAACTAACGTTATCATGAGCATTGTAATGTTTGAAGCGCAGGTCAACAAATGTCTGTAGATTTCAAAATGAGCGGTTTATTCATAAATCCTTAAGATCTTTCTTATATGCTGTGGAAATACAAACTGGAAGACGGAACACAACGTGTGTAATGTTGAAAAGGGGCAGGCCTACATAAGGTCTTTACAGTGAGTATAGGCTATACAAAACATTGTACAACACAAGAGTTGCATTGCATTCTTTTTTTTTATTTTATTTTACTCTCTGTATGTCCACATAATAGCGGATCGGGTCAACCTAAAGTTAAGTGTGAAAGCCTTCTGGTGTCTTGCATCCCACGAGAATCACTTGGCAGTCATACGCATGACGTGCTTGACCATGTTCCCGATGCCATCAAAGATGTAATGGTAGTGGTAGTCAGTCTCCCACATGAAGCTAGGAGTGCTGATCACCTTGTTTTTCTCGTCCACATAGGCCTCGTGAGATGGCCAGTTAAGGGAAAAATAATGTTTTTTTTATTGTCATCACATCAAGTTAACATGCGTTTTGAGATGCAATGAGTTCTTGCATCATTTAAAGGCACTTTTAAAGTTTTACATTAATAATGAATTCTGTAAAATATGTTAAAAATAACAAAAACTCATCTCTAGAAAAGTCTGTCTCAATGAAAGGATATGTAAGGTTCACGGGTGTTGTGGCGGGCCCCCATGCTCTTGACCGCCTGCACCATGCTGGTGTTGGGCCAGCGGCCCCAGCGGCTGGTCTCGTCACGTTCGTAACCCATTGTGACTTCCAGACTCGGCAGAACTCGGCACGCCAGGAGAGGAGCCATGCTGGACAGACTGAGCCAAAGAGAGCCGGATTCAGCTCAGGTGAAAAATGTTTAAACATTTGAACTGAATCATATTCAAATACAGCGGAGACCACTATTTCACATTTGTGTGAATGACACATGTTATTTGTCATAATAACATAATTTGAGTGAAGATGAAGCAAGGACATCTGATCCTCTAACCAAAAGAGTTTATGTGATCAGTGTCACTAATTTGATTCCTAGAATCCTATAGTTCTCCTTCACCCCTCGGTATGCACTATATACAAGGATTCAATTCAGATATTCACAGTTTTAATATTATATAGTTAGGTACCCAATGGGCTTGCGAGCGCGGTGGAACTCCTTCATAACTCTCTCCACATCATTATTCAGCTTGCAGTCTTTACCATCTTTGCTGAAGGTCGACCTGTGAAAGTCAAATGTGACATTTTTAATCGTCATATTAGAAAGGAGAACTTTTTAGCAAAAAAACTATTCAGAAAAAATTAAAACTGCTTGTATGTCTTTCCAAGCTCATATCAAGCGAACCTTGAAGGAACTTTCTCAATTCAGCATATCATATCAAATGTTGAGTATAAAAAGGTGCTCAGTGCATTGGGCTCAGACGTGGAATAGTCTCATCCTGTATTTCCGCTTGGACTTAACCATTTGTTTGCTAATAGTGAAGCATGATTAGAGGATTTTTCGCTCCAGGAATAGTGATAGATCTGGGGTGACAAACAATGAAATAGCCAACATGTAATCTGAGGGTCATCAAAGTTTAAGTATGTGCAGATGGACTCTTGATGGATTTCTTTTCAAAAACATTTATATTTGCATTAGTATAGACCCTCAACTATAAGACTGTCTCTCTCACAGGTTCTTGACTATTCCGTGGCCTCCAGGGAAGATGACGGCATCAAAGCTGTTGACGTCCAGTTTGGACAGATCGTTCATCTGCATCGTGCCCTGGCCGTGGCTGAACCGTGCAGACTCCATCATCATGTTCCTGCAGAGAGGGAACA
Organism: Meda fulgida; assembly: GCA_030578275.1. NCBI lineage: Eukaryota > Metazoa > Chordata > Actinopteri > Cypriniformes > Leuciscidae > Meda > Meda fulgida. The sequence goes on from CM060623.1 coordinate 30,856,410, forward strand.
CTTTGCTATCAGACGGTTTTGCCATCAGACGGATTGGCCATACTTGTGAATGATTTCTATTTTCATATTTAAATGCTACTTCAAAGAATACCATGGTACACATCCAAAAACAATTGGTTAACATGATGGTATGTTTTGATACTTTTTTTTGTTAGAGAATGGTCATTTGAAAAGCTGTGTAATTATAATATTTCATGCTACATTGCGTGTTAATGATGTCTACCTGTTGTCACTTGTAGAGGGCTGCATCTTCATGTGGTCCATGACGTGCATTTGCTGCTGGTTTGGAGCAAAGATCTGAAAACGGGCTCCATTACGGCTCAAGTGGTACATGGTGCTTTAAAGAGACACAGCAGTGTGTATGCATCACAACTCTCTCGAATACTTGATGCTGATTGGTCCAAAGCAGGATTCTGTGTTCAAATGCTTTTTATGCTCAGACACTAAGCTTTACATTTGACCAGGTTAGTTTCACACATCACTATAAATCACTTCAGCTCAAATCAATATTTCATCTTATTTATTTGGTAAGTAGTCTTGTAATAAGAAGGATAATGTGCAGTCATTATCTCTACATAAAGTCCTGATGACCCGGTCAGAGTTTATTTTGTGACAATGGCAAGGTGACTGTACATTATCCCTTACATAATAACCCCAACATCAATACATTCTAAAGATAAAATGATAACACTTTACAATAGGGTTCCATTTGTTAACATTAGTTAACTTGAACTAACAATGAACAATAATTCTAAAACCTTTAATAATCTTAATGTTCATTTCAAATTTTTGCTACTAATACATCATTACAAAATCAAAAGTTGTATCTGTTAATATGACTCATTATTACTTTAAAGTATTAATGTATTAACTGATGGGACCTAATTGTTAAGTGTTACCTTAACATTGTAAGTGAACATTAACATTTTTAACTAACACTAACAAAGCTTAATAAATGCTGTAAAAAATAGATTGCTCATTGTTAGTTTATGTTAACAAATGAGATTACAAATGTGTTACCGTGAATGAAACTTGTTTTAAGGATGCCTCTATGTTTTTACTGTTAAAAAAGACCCGAATAATGATTAAGGAAGTGATATTTTGAAGTGTGCACTTGCTGTACTTACTATGCAGCTTCATGGACATCAGTTCCATCCCACCAACCACAGCCTGAGAAAACCTTCAACAGCAGATCCAGTCACATGTTCAGAACCAGAGACTATATCTTAACCAACAAGAAACTCAGTACCAAATGCTGTGTTTGTGGCATTTTGTAATCTTACCACGGCGATGTTGGTGTTGCCCCAGTTCCCCCAGTCTCCCCCATGATGCACCAGGCAGGCGGGTTGGCGCGCCAGCATCGCTACAGCCTGCTTGGCGAGGAGTGCCCGTGATGCCAACATGATCACACTGCTGAGTTTAGAGATCAACCGAGCGACAGAGGTGTGTAGACTGAACTCAATGCGTCCGATCCTGCTGCATGCGAGGCCTGCCTCTTTTATACTGTATTACATGTTGCATGTGGGACGTCACTCAGTAAGCTACGTTTCTGAGAAGATAAGATACTTTGTCTGAACAACCCTTTTCCTTTCTTCATTGCTTATCTAATAATACCTTCCTCAATTATCTTATTACCTTAAGTCATTTGGTCAACACCTGTTGATGCTTTGCTGGGGCTGCGGGCGTTTACCTGCATTTACCTCCTTAAACAGCCGGTCTGACCCCTCTGACCCGTCGCCTCACAGCCCCACAGGTGTTCAGTTGCTTGATTTAATTATTAGCAATTTTGAAGATGCCTAGTCTTGTACCAAATGTCCCCACAAAGATGGCCATACCAATAATTTTTGACCTTGTGGGGTCAATTCTTGGTCCCCATGAGGAAAACAGCTTATAATCACAGTCTTTAATATGTAAAACTGCAGAAAGTTTTCTGTCATGGGCAGATTTAGGGTTAGATGATAGAATAGGGCGTTTGTACAGTATAAAAATCATTATGTCGAAGGAAAGTGCCCATAAAACATGGAAACCCAACATTGAATTGAGTTGTAATTGAATGAGATAGTGCCCTCTAAAACCCATTAGCTAATAAGGCTCTTAAACACAGTAATACTATGTGGTGTCTACTGGGATCCCGGGCAGCGATCCAATGGGTAGTTGTAGCCATCAGTTAAAGATCCTATAGGACACACTTTACAACCTTCTCTACGTCCAGATTACACTAGTGCACGTAGACATGAAACATAGTGAGCCTCTCTTTGTGAAAAGTCCAGGAATGGGCCAAACTCTCTGACCTTTGGTGCAAACGCCCTCAGATTCCTCAAGCACACAGTTTTAGGAACGAGAACTGTACAAAAACACGTCATAAAATGTTGCTGGTGCATTTATTTAAAGAGACTTATTATCAAGGAAATGTCACACATGAAATCAAGGTAAAAGTTATTCTAAGAGATTTGATTTAAAGCTCTGATGTATACATTGTGCCTGTTTCTGTCTCTGACTTCATGGACCTTCCTGTGGATGGAAGGACAGGCAGCTTAGCTCTCGTCTCAACTTTGACATTTGGCTGCTTCTCTGGAAAGATTCTTATGTAGTTCATTAGGGAATCAAACATGATCAGCAGCCGCTCACTCGTTCCTCATGTGTAGATCTCTGTGGTGAGGGAAAACACATATTTCCTTCAACTTCTTATAGAGACTGACGTAAAAAAGAGACCACTATACTGTATATGTTCGAGCATTTTCATGAGGGGAAAAAAGCCTGACATGATGGCTCAATGAAAGAAGTGAAGCGGTGTAACTCACTGTAAAGGTCATGTTCCACTTCATCATCAGCAGTGTCAAGAGTTCACCGTTCTTCTGAGACGTGTTTTGTGCACGTCTTGCGCTCTTCTCTGCCGCTCTGACATGGCGCCGCCTGAATTGCGTTTGATGGCTGGTAGAATCAAAGTTTCTCCTTTAAAATTGTGCCTGGGGTGAAATAATAAAAAAAATCAGTTTCAGGTTGTTTCAAATTGTCTGTGGTGATATGAATAGAAAAGTCAACCTACTGTTTCTTTGGCAGTGGTTTGAGAGGTAGTTTTGGTAAATGCTCGAAAGCTTCACCCCTAAAAGAGAATCCAAATGTGCAAATAAAGTGCAAATGATTTTACAGATTGACTCTAAATAGATAAATAGAATTATATTATGATATAATTAAATAATAGAGTAACAAGGGGAATCTTACAAGGACATGTCCAGGTCAAATTTCACCCAAAATCAAAAGAAAATATATTGGATTGACTAAAAGCCTGTTTTAGGAGCTTTTTTTTTTGCATTATTTATTTTCTTGACAATCCTGTTCAGAATTTTTTTTTTTTAATTATTATTAGTAGTAGCATTATTATTAGTCAAAGTATGCATTATGTGTAGTTCTTGTGCTTTACAAGTTAAATGATAATTCTATAAAAAAAATGTAACTGAGATTTCAGGCAAAGTACAGTTTATTTATTTATTTTGCAAATGAAAATGTATTTTAAAAAATCATAATAAAAAACGTATTTTTAAAGAAACTATTTTTTATATATATTTAAACTATATTAAACTACATTGCATGCCATTGGATTATTTATTATTTATAATCCTGTTCAGTGTTTTTTAATCATTATTACTAAAATCAGAGTCTGCATTATGTATACTTCATATTGTGCTTAATATATGTGTGTATATATATATATATATATTATTTAAAAAATGTTGTGCAAAATCTAGTTTTTTATTATTTCTCTCTATATATTTTGGCGTGAAATATGACCAGGGTATTCTGGTGAGCAGAATAATGGTGCACCTGCTGTTGTCACAGAGGCAGGCTCTTGCGAGAGAGAAAACTTCAGTGGATGATTTGTTTTTGGAGGCGATGTCTGCGAGGAGCGTCTTGATCCGCATTAGCTGAGTGAAGCAACATGAGCGTTAAGTATGAACACATGAATGAGAACAGACATGATGAAGACATGCTGCTCCTGACCTCCTGATACTGCGAGGTGTTGGCGTGATAGAGCTTCCGGATGATGCCCTCACACTCCTTCAGCGCGGGGGTTCGGGGATGCTGGGACACACCACAGGTGATCCTGAGAGGCTGAAGTGATGTGACTGCACCTCCTCTTCCCGCCTCTGAGCTGCAGCAGGTCACAGCAGGAGGACGTGAGATTTATTTTATTTTAGATTATTTTCAGTCGAAAAGAAATGAAGGTTTTTGATGAAAACATTCCAGGATTTTTCTCCATATAATGGACTTCATTGGGTACCAAACGGTTCAAGGTCCAAATGACCATTTCAGTGCAGCTTCAAAGGGCTTTAAACGACACCAGACGGTGAATAAGGGTCTCATCTAGCGAAACGATCGGTCATTTAAAAAATAAATAAAAAAGTTTAAGTTTTATAAGCACAAATGCTCGCCTTGCTCTGTTCTGTGAGACCTTTTCAACGTAATTGCATATTACGTGACGTCACGAACGCGCATCACAGAACTTTTTATTTTTTTTTATTACAACTTTTTAAATTATTTTTGAAATGACCGATCTTTTCGCTAGATAAGACCCTTATAATACCCAACTGGTGTTGTTTAAAGCCATTTGAAGCTGCACTGAAACGGTCATTAGGACCTTGAACCGTTTGGACCCCATTGAAGTCCATTATATGGAGAAAAATCCTGAAATGTTTTCATCAAAAACCTTCATTTCTTTTCGACTGAAGAAAGAAAGACATGGACATCTTGGATGACATGGGGGTGAGTAAATTATCAGCAAACGTTTTTTTAAAGTGAACTACTCCTTTAAGTGAGGTCAGATGATCACAGACGCTACAGTAAGTACCTGATGAATCCACACTGGGAATTCTTCTCGGCTGAACCGTCACTGCAGGATTTTGAGGAATGATTGTTGGCCCATTTGGACTCTGTGTGGATCACACGGCTGTCAGTTCGCAGTAAACAACACAACAGTACAGGTTAAGAAATAATCCCCCGGTTTCACAGACAGACTTAAATTTAGTCTAGATTTAGACTAAAATGCATGTTTGAGCTGTTTTAAATCAAAGCAACTTGCACTGACATATCTTTAAATATGCCATTGTTTTGTCTCAAGATACACACCAGTAGTGTTTTAAAAGCACGTTTATAAAAGCTACTTACAGTAAATGCTCTAATTGAACTAATTAATGCCTAATCCTGGCTTAATCTAAGCCCTGTATGTGAAACCATAAATTAGATCTTTCTCATGCACAAAGCGAGTATATATATTATGAATATGGTTATTAAAATTAGGCTTGATAAAAAATATTCTACCTTTTGGAAAATGTTCATGTTCCATAACCATCTGATACTGTAATTCTGTAAAATAAAAAACTTAATATGCAAGTCTGAATATCGTACGAGAGCTCAAACAACATGTCAGCAGTTTGTGCCCCATAACTGAACTTCACTGAACTATGACAAAGTTTGCAAATGCAAACTAAATGCAAAATAAATTTGAACATAATACATAGATTAAAATACTTTTAAATGTTTGCTTTTAATCAGAAAGACAGCCAATTTGCATCTTCATTACATTTTAATTGGTTATGTAAAATGTAAGAAAACACATTATACTTAGACTTTGCGTTTACTGATATTAAAATTTCATGTCAATATATTTATTTAAGTTATTTGTCCCTCACTTTTGTTTCAACTCACATTTCCCCCTTTGAAAATAATGGTTTGTTCTGTCTAACACAATGTTTGAGGACATGACATCATCATAATCTTTCTGACCATGTGGTTAAAACAGAAGTAAGTTTGTCTTACAGCCTTTATCAGTATTTATTATGCACGTATATTGGCCTCATCAAACTCAAAATTTCAATTGTTATGGGGAAAAAAGTCACATTGATGATTTTAAACTTAGGGTAGGCAATTTTTTATAAACACTTTTTGTTATAGGTTGTAACTTTCTTCACATCCTGATAGCAAACAATAATAGAAGTGGTCTAAATATTAAAACATGTACAAATAACTTCTGTGGAAGTCTCAGGACCCAAAAAAATGTTCGTCCAATCATTGCATTCGGTCCGACATCAACCACAGCACGTGACAGCACGTCATGTTGAAATAAAAAGAGATGTGTGGGAAGATATTGCCAAATCATATCTTCATGGCTAAGGACATGCACACACACACACGCTAACAAACACGTGGCACAAGCACACGGTCAAGGGCACACACATATAGACACCAGACGTGTATAGTCCAGGTGCCAGAAAGTAAAAATCCTGCCATGTTTTTGGATCTGCGTCTACATCTAGAACAGGTGTTTTCACTAACGAGCTCATCTACCTGGTAGAGGAGCTGGTTTAGTGATGGTTGGAACAGCTGCTGGACAGGATTTCTACTTTCTGGCACCTGGACTATACACCTCTGATATACACACACACACACACAAACACACTCAAAGATTACTTAAAAGATACAAAGATACAAAGATAATTGGCCATGTTCTTGGGTTAGAAAATGGGGAGTGTGTTCTGTCTCCGCCGGTTTCATGGGTGCCTGCGGAAGTTGGAGGGTATGCCATTGTTTCACTTGGGTTCTACCTATGAATGTTTTTGAGATACAACTGTTTGCACTATTAAAATTTTGATCCAATGCAGCACACTTATACTGTTAACCAACAGAATAAAAAACTATTTGGTTATTGTTCATTATTGCAGTGCACTATTATTTTTTGTTCAATACAATGCACTACTGTATTTCATTCCACGAACAAGATTTTCAAAATGTTTACATGGTGTAATTTTTGTGTAAGTGCTGTTTTTGATACTTTTGTTGTTGTTGTTTTCTATGTAAGGATCTCTTGCTTATGATATATGTGCTTGTTTATAAAGTTGTGATTGATCCTTGTACACTGATGTGCGTCTGTATTTCTCCTTTATGTCATGAAATATTCAACAGGTCTTGATTAAATACAGATCTGACAAATTTTAGGCCAGTCTCAAATCTTTCTTTTATATCGAAAATTTTAGAGAAAATAGTGTTCCACCAACTACAGAGCTTTCTGAATGAAAATAAGATTTTTGAGGTATTCCAATCAGGTTTTAAGAAAAAACATTCTACAGAAACAGCATTGGTTAAAGTTTGAAACTATATTTTTCTGACCCTTGATTCCGGTAAGTCCGCTGTGTTAGTGCTGTTAGATCTGAGTGTGGCGTTTGACACTATTGACCACTCTGTCCTCATCTCACGTTTGGAACACTGGGTGGGCATTCGGGGAAGTGCCCTTAAATGGTTTCAATCCTATTTGAGTAATAGACGATTTTCTGTTAATATTGGTGAGTTTACTTCAAAAGCAGCGCCTCTTACATGTGGGATTCCTCAAGGCTCTATTCTTGCTCCGATTTTATTCTGCCTGTATATGCTCTCCTTGGGGTCGATTTTTAGGAAACATGGCATCTCCTTTCATAGTTATGCTGACGATACCCAAATATATTTGCCCTAGGGACCAAATAACATGGGTGTAGATACTCTGATGGCTTGTATAGCGGAGGTAAAGGCCTGGATGTCCCTACATTTTCTTTATCTAAATGAAGGCAAAACTGAGGTTATAGTTTTTGAACCATCTGAAGCTACTATCTCCCTCTGTTTAAAGTGTGACCTTTTGTCTCCATGTCTGAAACCATTAGTGAAGAATTTGGGCGTGGTTTTCGATAGTCCTCTCAAATTTGATAAACAGATTAATACGGTAGTCAAATCCAGTTTTTTTCATCTCAGAGTCCTAGCTAAAGTTAAACCATTTCTTTCTTTTAAGGACCTTGAAAGGGTGATTCATGTTTTTATCTCGACCAGACTCGACTACTGTAATTCTCTGTACCTTGGCATTAACCAAGCAACTCTTAATCGTCTGCAAATGGTGCAGAATGCAGCTGCTAGGCTCCTTGCCGGTGTGCGTAAACGAAAGCACATTACCCCAATTCTGAAATCTCTGCATTGGCTGCCAGTCTGTTATAGAATTGATTTTAAAGTCTTAATGCTGGTTTTTAAATCTATGATCTACGGTCTGGCTCCTGTTTACATCTCTGAATTATTGTCCATTCACAATCCTGGAAGGTCTCTTAGGTCATCCAACCAGAGACTGTTAAATGTTCCTCGGGCTAGACTGAAAACAAGAGGAGATCGAGCTTTTTCTGTTGCTGCAACAAAACTTTGGAACAGCCTACCTGTTTTTATTAGAACTGCCACTAAACTGCTTGAGTTTAAAGCAAAACTCAAAACCTATCTTTTCTCTTCGGCTTATAATTGTAACTGATTTGTATGGTGTCTGGTTTGTTCTGTGTTCTGTCCTGTAATTTGTTGTACATGGTGCTAAATGTTGTCGATGTCCGACATAGTGTACAGCACCTTGGTCAACAATTGTTGTTTTTAGTGGTGCTATATAAATAAAGTTGAGTTGAGTTGAGCAAATGCAATAAAAGATTAGCTAACATATAATAATTTATATAGTTTAGGATTGTTTTTGTTAAATACATCATCCTACTTTGTCATGTCCAGTCAACTATGTTACTTTTGTCAACTATGATACTGGGCTGTCAATTAAGTTACCATTATGTTTTTAAAAAAATATATGTCTTTCAATGGTTCCCTAATCTCCAAGTAAATATTTAGAAACTGAGTAGCTGTCAAATATATACCTCAGCATAATTTCATCAAGAAAATTATCATGAATCAAGCAGTTTGGAAACAAAATATACAGACCGGTTACTTCAGTACTTGAAATTTGGGGTTTCAATTGAACAAAATGTGTATTTTCTTAATTAATTGGGTATTTTAATTGAAAAGGTAGGTAAATAGACACATATTCTTCCAAGAGTAATGATTTTTTTAAATGTCTGCCATTTACTTAAAGTTAAAACTTATAGGTTTTGTCCGTAACATAGCTGACCAAATAATGAGTAAACTTCTTGTTTTTAAAACTAAATATCTGAAATCAATTATGCCTGAGCTTGGCAATGACTAAAAACAAAATATTTCAGGGATGATTTATCAGGGAAGATAACAATATTTTGTAAATAAATATATTTTTTCCCAGAATTATTCAAACTCAAAATCTCCCACAATCATATACTGACCCGACGAAAACTGCAGCAGTCCGGTGGTATGAGTCAGAGCTCTGTAAGTTATGTTCCTTATTATTGTAATTGCTTTGAGACATTAGGTAGTTTAATGCCGTTTCTGGTGATAATTTGCAGACTGTGATCATGGAGTGTGTGTGTTCATGAAGGTTTTAAAGGAGGCGTGGCTTTGAAAATGGCACTATTTTCATTTTCGGCCCCATTTATGCAGACACTGAAGCAGAATGCAATGACATACCTTTATTAACACGCTTCAGATCTTCCATTTCTGCATGCAGTCTCTCCAGTTTGTCTGCATGCTGTTGTTGGAGGAACAGAATATCTTTCTCCAGAGAGGCGATGCGCGTGTCGTGTGCATCTGTCCTGGGCTGAGCCGCTGCCTTAGGGCTCCTGATGTCCACAGGTGGAGATCGGACCATATAGTCACTAGATAGAAGTCTGGGGTATCTCACCCTGTCCAGATCTCGAACCCTGGACCAGCTGGGCAGGTTTCGCAGGGGTGGCAGATTACTGGTGGACATGGTGCTGCTAGAATATTATAACAATAATTCATGGATTTTTGGCTCATGCTCTTTGTTCATACAAACTATATGGAACTAAGTGTGCGCCTACGTAAGCACGGCACCAGCATTTTAAAGCTGGAACTTATTTATGTAACGTTAGTCAATTTATCTCGCTATTAAGCACGCTATACAAGTCAGTTCACTTAGTTCACTTTACAGTTTCCTTTTCCTAAAATGTTTACATAATATGTGTCTGCCCTCATTTACATACAACATACCTCATAAGCGATATTGCATCAGATATCATTCGTCATCCTTTTCTTTGAAAAATTAAGAGCATTTAAACGAGTATTTCTTTAAATTAAGGTAATTTATGTCGTTTCAGGTGAAATGCCCGGCGGTGTCGCCTCCCGGATGAATCAAACGTTGCTATGGCAACCGCGCGCTTCGAATTCGACGTGCACACGCATTGAGAAAATAAACATGCACGAACACATTGTTTTGAATCAATTTTTTTCTCTTTATTTTCCATGTAAGTAAACGTATTTCTTTAAATGAAACACAGAAGGGCAATGTAAAATAATCTAAAACACAAAACCACCAGATTACTAAAAATAAAAAAGTGAAATCTGAACAAGTACAGTCCATTTATACAAGTGCAGTATCAAACTCCATGCAGTGATTTTATCAAAAATAATCAGACCAGAGGAAAAGCAAGACAAGTAAATTGGGGATACAATCTTGATCAAATATGTTAAGACTCTTTCATCAGAACATCCTCACGCTCACACTAATACTATCAAAACACACCAAACACAATTACACTAAAAAACAAAAATAAAATCCAATTAATACAGAACAAACTTACGATGTGATGTTGGCAAACCTGAACGCCTCCAAATTACAGGTACATAAAATATTTGCTTTCTAATTTCTTTGAGAGTCTGTCAACCAGATAATAAATAATAAATAATTTGTCCTTCTATCTTGGGTATTTTCGGCTATATGTGCGTTAAAATAACATTACAACTGATTAAAAGCCTATTGAAATTATATTTTTTAAATGTGATGGGGTGAATCCAGAAGTGTGCAGATAAGGCAGCATCTGTGGGCTACTGATAAATTTAAATAAATAAAAGGATACATTGATACCTAGCATGATTTAAAAAAGTATTATTATTATTTTTTTTTACAAAGGAAAAAACAGGGGAAAAAAGTAAAAAGTGCAGCTCAACATTTGGAAAGCATGATAAACCTGTGAAGAAAATGGAAAATGTGATAAACCTGCGATGAGGCAGAAAAAAGATACCTTTGGATGATTATACAGAGACGAATTCTGCAGTTTAGGTTCCAGTAAATGCGTCTTCAACAAGCATGATGCCGAGATGCTTTGCATCCTTCAAGTCTTCAATCAATAATAAAAGCGTGCCAAAAAAACTTGTTTCAAAGTAGATCTCTGTGGGTTTTTACTGCCAGAAACATGCAAACTACTGCAAGATGAATTCGAATGGAATTCTACAAGCAATGCCATTATTACTCTCTTTAAATTCCTCCATGCACGCAAACTCTGTCTGCTGAAGTAAAACGCTCATTTAAATGTGTGCATGGATATGGGCATTCTGCATGATCTGGAATACTGAATATATACGTATATACAGTATATATTCATTTTTGATGGGGCACCTAAAATCTGAGCATCATTTCTTTGTCTGAAGGCCAAAGTTGGCACGTGAAGAAGACAGGAGTGGCGTTGCGCAGCGAACACGCAGGAATATGGCGATCAGGGTGTGTAGGCCGGTGGAGGCTGGAATTGGTTGGTAATGTCGTAGTCAACTGGGTATGTTTCACTGCTCTCCTCCATCTCGGAGAGGAGCTCCAGGGCTTGCTCCTCCTCCTCAGTGGGGTAATGACGGAGCAGGTTGGCCGCTGTGGCTAAAATAGAGGCTCCGCCTGCACCGGCCACCAGGTAGAAGCTGATGGCGAAAGTGACGTAGATGAGCGAGCCGTGGTACTTCTTGTGCTGCTGCTGCAGAGACAGAATCAGTTCCGAGGCCCAGTAGCAGAAGCCGATCACTGTAGCGCACTGGAGCACTGGAACACACAGATTCATCAAGACTAAAACAAATAACTGTATAAATATTAAGAACTAAATCCTTGGTGAAGTCATACCTGTGAGGATGTGAGCGAAAGCGTATCTGCGTGTGATCTTGAGGGCTGGGTGTTTGGGTCCAAAGACATCCAGCAGAAATGCAGTCAGGCTGCACAGAATGCCCAAAAAACAGAAAGCAGCAATGACCCGCAAAAGCAGGATGGACTGAGAGTTTATACAGTTATCTGTGGGAGAGAATTGACAAACGTTTATCATTAAAAGAGCAAGTAGAAGATCTCAATATTGGAACTTAACAACTTCGATATGTAATCTACACAAACTACCATTCAAAAGTTTGGAGTCAAGAAGATTTTTTGGTAACACTTTAAAATATGATTTCATTTGTTAACATTAGTTGAATACGTTAGTTAACATGAACTAAGATTGATCAATACTGCTCCAGCATTTTGTACTTAATGTTTTTTAAGATTACAAGTCGTAGTTGTTAACATTAGTTAATGCATTTTTACTAACTAATATTAACAGAGGTTAATAAGTGGTGTAAATATACACTCCCAGTGCACGGCCAAAAAAAAAAAAAAAGTTGCTGTTTGGATTTAAATAGGCAAATGCTTAAGAGTCAATGACTGGATCATTATTGCAGTGATTAACATTTTTTTTACATTATATATGTTTGGCAACAATTCTTTTAGTTTTAACCCTAATAGTAGTATGTAGGAATTAGGAAGACACATCATGGCCATATTCCAGAATAATCAATACAAGGTCTTGGCCAAAACTGTATACACCTCTTGATGGAAATAACACCACAGCATTTATTATCAAGAGGTGCAGTCCAGCACTCTGTAAAGTCTCCTCCAGCACATCCTAAAAACTTTCAATGAATTTAAGGTCTGGTGCCAATTAATGTGTGAAAATGATTCTTCATGCTCCTACCAACCATTATTTCACAATTTGAGCCTGATGAATCTTGACTTTGTCATCCTGAAATATGGCTGGAATATTATAGAAATCTTTTTTTTTTGAATGGGCAGTATATGTTGCTCATTGTTAGTTGATGCATTAACTAATATTAACAAATTAGACCTTATTGTAAATTGTAAAAAAATGTTTAAAGGAATAAGGATGCGTTCAATGGATCAAAAGTGAAAGTAAAGACATTTATAATGTAACAAAAGATTTCTATTTCAAATAAATGCTGTTCTTTTGAACTTTTTATTGACCTAAGAATTTTGGACAAAAAGTTTATCACAGTTTCCACAAAAATATGAGGCAGCATAACTGTTTTCAACATTGATAATAATAAGAAGAAGAAATGTATCTTGAGAAGCAAATTAACATATTAGAATGATTTCTGAAGGATCATGTGACGCTCAAGAATGAAATTCAGCTTTGCATAACAGGAATAAATTACATTTTAAAATATATTCAAATGAATAAAAAATAAAAACAGTTTGGGATACCTACCCTTAATGAGATTGTCATCTATATATCCCAGGACATCTGCAACACCGATCTCCTGTCTGGGACAGGTTCCTCCATGGACGCGGAGCCAGGCCGGTTCTGCCAGGGCCGTACAGAGAGCCGTGATGGAGAGCGCCCCGGGCAGCGCCGACGCCAGACTCCTCTCGGGCTGTTTGGGTAGAGCTGTACCACCTCTCCTCCTTCGGTTGCCTGGCAGAGCAGTTCCCGGGGGTGCGTACATGGTCTTAAACCTACTGAAAAGCCTCGATCAAAAAAGTCAAACTCAAAAACACCGGAGTGAGAGTGGACAGCTCTGGGGTTTGACCTCCACCGGCACTACAGCTGAAAAATCAAAACATAAATCATGTTATATTACTCTGGAGAAAAATTTAAGACTAAATACTAATCAATTAAATAATTAAGGAAATAATCATAAAAATGACTAATGATGTAAAAATTAAGAATAATAGCAATTATATAATTATAGTTATAGATAGGCATTACTGATAATACATCAGATTTACATAGACTTGTTAAAAACTGTTAACCTATATTTACCTATCTATCTATATACACTAAGGATCACTGGTCAATATTAAAATAAAATACACTTAATAACAGAATAATACAAAAAAAGTATGTGATTTTTAAAAAAAAGCTCTTCCTGTTATACAAGAAAAGATTAATAGCCTATCTATTATTATCACAATTATTTTTTTAAAGATTATAGTTACCAGTTGTGACTGAAGCTCCTCTGTTGGCTTTTAATCAGATTTTATCATTTGTGACATGAACTGGCCTTACACCTTTACAACACACAAGAAAACCCTTTAAAACCTTCTCAAATCCCACCAAAATATAAAACAACTTATTAAAACCAAATTGTAATATGTCCCGCTTCGAATGATCTCGCTGATCGCCGCTACATCAAAGACATTTTCGTGTGTTTTATTCTTGATTTTCAGTGAAAAACGTAAACAATAGTCCGTCCGTTTCCTCCATCAGACGGAGATTCTCCTGCCTCACACTTCCGTTTCCTGTGTGCTGCCGTTTAAGCCAATCAGACACGTCCTTCTGCAGACGTCAGTGCCAGTCAGTGCTCGAGCAAATGCGTGACGCTTAGTGTGAGGAATTGAAACTATTCTGTAAATGTGATGCCATATAAGATAATTTTTTTTTTATAATAATAGAACTTTACTCTGTAAGCATTTTTTGTAACATCATTCGTTCACATAAATATATATTTTCATCTAACATCCGCTTAAATAATTAAACTCTTTTAGTTAATAGCTAATACATACAATATCATACAGCAAACAATACGTTTAAAAAACATATAAAATAAAAAATAATAAAATAATAAAATAATAGAACTTACTCTATAAGCATATTTTGTAAGATATTTTCCTCTAACTTCCGCTACACTCCTGATGGTGGCGCTACTGCAGTGCATTTGTATCAATAGCAAAAAACACTGAAACACAAAGCAGGAAGTGGGGAGCCGCTGATAAACAGAAGTCTTGAAGTTGTGACATTTAAGAGAGAAAGAGAGACAGGGGAAGATTTACATGTCATATAATCACAAATATCATACAGTTGTATGGAAATGAAGGGCGAGATGGAGCTACTGCAGAGGGTGAGCGCGCACCCGGACGCGCGCTGCTGGTACGTCGAGTGGAACCCCGCGGGCACACTCCTTGCGTCATGCGGCGGGGACCGCGCGATAAGAATATGGGGTAAAGAAGGTAAGACTGCAAAAAAGTTTTACACAGTGAATCACCCGTCTAAAACCATGTACTTAAATATGAGAGCATAAATCTTAAGGTATATAGCTGGTGTACTGTGGCTGCCGTCGCAACATCCAAGTGGTGGTTGAGGAGAGATTCCCTGATATGATTGTAAAGCGATTTGAGTGTACAGTAACTTACATATGAAAGCGCTATATAAATGCCTAATTCATTCATTCATTCAAGTATGTCAAACTGAACTCACACACACACACACACACACACACAGATATGCATTACCTTAATGAGCTCATTGCCTTAAATTATTACATTGTTCAAATTAATACATTTTTAGCTAACTGATTTTGTATATGAAATACATAACTTAGACAGTTACTTCTGATAACATATCACTCTAAATTGTTATGTTGACTCATTTTCTGTAAAGCTGCTTTGAAACAATATGTATTGTGAATAGCACTATACAAATAAACGTGAATTATAGAAAAATATTAAAATAATATGTATGTATACATATATATTGTGTCTGATCCTTATGACACAGCAGATAGTGTAAATAAAATATATTGTATATTATTGTATTTTATTTGTCTTATGTTCTCAGGGGACAGTTGGGAATGTAAGTGTGTCCTGTCTGATGGACACCAGCGTACGGTCAGAAAGGTGGCCTGGTCGCCCTGTGGGAAATATCTGGCATCGGCCAGCTTTGATGCTACAACATGCATCTGGAAGAAGACGGATGATGGTTTTGAGGTTTGTTTTTAAATAATTATAATTTCACACCTTTAAAAATTCAAGGAAGTGACATCACTAACAGGTTATCCTGTCAGTCAGCCTGACGTGTGTCTGTCATGTGTGTGCAGTCCCTGACAGTGTTAGAAGGTCATGAGAACGAGGTGAAGTGTGTGGCCTGGGCTCCATCCGGAAACTTACTGGCCACCTGCAGCAGAGACAAAAGTGTTTGGATCTGGGAAGGTACGGAGGAATCGGGGATTGAATAGTGAAAAGACTTTCTATAGCACAAATACAAACATTGTTTTTCCTTTAGAATGATGTGCACTAATGAATCATTCACAATTAGACCAGGAATGATTACAATTACCATTGTAACGTCACACTTTAGATTAGGGTCCATGTCTCACTATTAACTAACAATTTGTGACTTTTGCCTCAATAAACTCCTAATCACTGCTTATTAATAGTTAATAAGATAGTTAAGTTTAGGTAATAGGTAGGATTAAGGGATGTAGAATATGCTCATGTAGAATAAGGCAGTAATATAAACTTTAAAAGTACTAATAAACAGCAAATATCCTCGAAATATGCATGCTAATAAGCATCTAGTTGATAGAAAGAAATCGGACCCTAAACTAAAGTGTTACCGATTTTGTGAAAAAGTGTTAATTTTGACTGTTTTTCCCAGGGCTTAAAGCAATAAACCACAGGTGAAGAGTGTAAAAATGTTAAATAACAGTAATTTTTATTTATAATTTTTATTTATATAAATATATACACACATAATTTTATTTATATAATTTTTATTTATATATATATATATATATATATATATATATATATATATACATACAAACACACATATATATTATATAATATAAACTATATTTTTTATAGTTTATATTATATAAACACAAACTTTTATGTTAGATTTGATTAATAGCGATAAATCGATTTGACAGCATTAATAAAATGTTATTTACATCAGGTGTATATGAACAAGCCCATCTGTAAAAACCTTCAGTTTGTATAAATATGGATAAAAAGTTTGATGTATGTACAGTAAGTGCTGCTGAAGTGAAGAAAATTTTGTCTCAGTGCAGGAGAAAAACTAATTTTTGTGTAATCAAATAAACCCTTAAATGTGTAGTTAAACTAGTCTGAAAGAAGACGTGTTCTGGAAGCAAAATAGCTCAAAATCGCACAATTGGCCGGTGCATGAAAAAAATTATAGTTTTGCTTTTAGTATCTTGCCTTAAACGGATAGTTCACCCAATAAATTAAATTCTGTACTTTACTCACCCTCAAGCTCTTCCAAACCTGGGTAACCGGACAGTTGATGTGCCCCATTGACTTCCATACTATGGAGAGAAAAAAATACTATTGAAGTCAATGGGATCCATCAACTGTCTGGTTACTGACATTCTTCAAAATATCATCTTTTGTGTTCAACAGAAGAAAGAAATTCATACAGATATGGAACAACTAATGATTTGTGTTAAACCCTTAATTTTCCTTCTAGTGGATGAGGAGGATGAGTATGAGTGTGTAAGTGTTGTGAATTCACACACACAGGACGTGAAGCATGTCGCTTGGCACCCGACACAGGAGGTATGATATTCACGTGCATGTTTTCTGCATGTTCGCTCTCGTTATGTTTTCAGACACATAAAGACCAGATAATTTCCTTTTGCAGCTTCTTGCATCAGCCAGTTATGACAACAAAGTGTGCATTTATAAAGAGGACGATGATGACTGGGAATGTAGAGCCACTCTAGAGGGACACGAATCCACTGTTTGGAGTTTGACCTTTGACCCTGAGGGACGAAGATTGGCGTCTTGTAGCGATGATCGTACCGTGAAGATCTGGAAGGAGTCAGCGGCTGGAGATGGTGAGAGCATTAGGATTTCTTTTGAATATTTAGCAGGTTTAAAATGATGTAGTCTAGATTTTGCTGGGTTGAATTTGATAGTGTTTTTGTTGCAGGTTCATCAGATGAGTCCTGGAAGTGTATATGTACCTTGTCTGGATTCCACGGGAGAACAATATATGATGTAGCATGGTAAGATGCATGGTATTATTTTGGTCAAAAGGGTTTCTGCTGGTCTTAAAAAGATCTTTAAGTCTTAAATTCGCTTTTCCGCAAATAAAGGATTCTTTTCATGTGTTTTGTTTTTTTAAAGCGATGGTGTTATTTCTGGATTTTAGTGTTCAGGAGCAGAGATCATTTTTGTAAAATAAATAAAAAAGTACTGGATATCTGATGAAAATTGTATTTGAACCCTATAAAGCCTACTGGATTATATTTGAAAACCTGCTGCACACAATCTACTACATACCTTCTGTCGTCTGATTGATATTTTACACTTTTTTAGCAAGTAAAATGGCCTTTTAGTGTAATTGTAAAAACACCCACCTTCAGAAATCTTTAATTATTTTTTATAAAGTAAACGTAATAATAACTTTTATATTGTTAGTAATATTTCAAGGTGAACATTTACTGGACTGAAGCAACTGAGGTTTACTTGATTATCCATGCATAGTTTAAAAAAAAAACAAATATGTTCAAATGTGTCTCAAATATGATCATCAGACTTTTGAGGAAGGTTTATTTGTTCATATCATCATTGTATTGCATTATGTGTTTTAAAAATACAGAGCTTTGATCCTATATCTAAGCTGATATTTATATGCATTTTATGTAAGTATCTGCTATACTGTTATAAAGACATTACAAACATCAGAATTTCATCTTTTTGGTCTTATAAATATCAGCATCTGCACCAAATTGTATATTTTTGCTCAGTTTGAACCTCTGAATAAAATGTAGGTGTTTTTTTACTATATAATATATGAGCCATAAAAGCCTGATGTATCAAATATGATGCATAACAAAAATGAAGAGCATATGTTCCCCTCAATTTGTTTCTTAAATTACCTTTAGTTGGTTAAACTTTACCTTCATACAACCTGCAGAAACCCTGTCACCATTAAATACTGCACAAGCCCCGAGACGGTGCAATGGTTATGACATTTGTCAACCATTGTGAGTTCAGAAGTGACACTTGTATTATTGTAATCCTTCTAATGTCAAGGTGTCGTCTGACTGGTGCCTTGGCCACCGCGTGCGGCGATGATGGAGTCCGTGTGTTCAGAGAAGACCCCACTGCCGACCCAGAGCAGCCCATCTTCTTCCTGTCGGCCCACATCCCCAAAGCGCACAATCAGGACGTCAACTGCGTGGCCTGGAATCCAAAGCAGACGGGACTGCTGGCCACCTGCAGTGACGACGGAGAGTTTGCCATCTGGAAGTACAACTCTGATAACTGAGCTGCTGAATGAAGCTTGATCTGACAAAAGCATTGCATTTCAAATGCGGAAGTGGCATCATGGGTCATAACTATACTGTGTGTATTAACAGCATTGGTCAAATGAAATGAAAGACAATACACTTTTTAACTGGCCTCGTTCTGTTGTCTTTTTGATGGGTCAGTTGTAACTTTTCAGAATTTCTTAACCACATGGATATATTTTAGCTTTGCGTGTGGCTTACAAAACCTCAAGCACTGCTGAAGTTGAAACATACTCATTTTTCTTTTTAACATGTCATAAAACCATCAATTTGGATTGATATTAAATGCTTTCAACGTTTGTTTAGTGAATTCATTTTTAATGGTTGTATTGTTCATTACTTTAACAAGTTAAAACGTATCGTGATACTTATAATTACGTCTATGGGGTGTTTGACAAGGTTAAAAAAATAGAAGTGCCATTTAAAAAAAACACATTAATGCTTTCGTTCAAGAAAAAAACGTTATTTGAGCTGTTGAATTGTTTTTAGCAGTGGATTTTGCCATTTTAACATGCTGGATTGATGTTAACATAATACTTGTTGTCTTTTTGGCAATAGTTGCAATTCAACAGTGCGTTGAAATTATTTAAGTTGTACTAACACAGTACATTCCTTTAATATAAACAGATAATGTCATGTTTTGTAAAACAATGTCAGTAACAGCACCAGAAAACAAAAGCTCGATGACAACAACTCATCCTAGAGTAAATAAAGAGCAAGTCTGATGAATAGCAGGGAAATCTTTATTTAAATTATTTGAAGTATTGTGCATATAAATGTTTGGTCACTGTTTTGTGTTTACTAATATATGAAAAAGAGGGGATTCAGTATGCCAAATCATTTGTAAAACAACAGTTGTAATGTACAAAGGAAGATCCTAATGGAAATCCAGGTGCACGTCAGTAAATAACTGCCCATGTTGAGTGTATCATAGTTCAAAAACAGCACAAATAACCAAACAGCAGTGGACTTTCTGATGTGTCCTGGTCAACTGTATGTGTAATCAGGGCTTTCTGCCTTTTTTGCGCAGGGACTGTCCTTCCCCAGAGAACGCAATGAAGTTATTGGCCATTTCATCCTGGAGACATGATTAAAATAAGACAAGAGATTGCAAAAACAGTACTTGCTCCTCATCTAATGCTGGCAATTTAAACTAAATCTGTGACTAAAGAAATGTTGATGTCTTTAAACACTGAGTATTATTTGCCTTGTAATTTTACTCACAATGTCAAATCTGCGTGGCTGTTGTCTGGCGTTTCTGATGAAGGTGATCTTTCCGACTTTGAACTCGTAGTTAGGAATTCCTCTGAATGAATTAAAAAACAGCAAATATTAAAATGTACAGTTTAGCAGTGAGAGTGAAGTGGTCTGCGTCCAACTGAGCAGGTACCGTTTGATGTCACTGGGATCGAGGGGTACTGGACTGGGCTCAATGCCTTTCTTCTTCCCATCTAGACGATTCCCAGAACCTGTAAAGGCCTGTGGAGAGAAACAGGAAGTAAAGAATTCCCTTTTCTTAAGAAAAACCAATTCTTAACATATGATTTCATAACATATGAAGGAGCATGAAACTGCAGTAATGATAATCATTGTTTGACTTACTCTGAAGCCAAAGTCCACGTCATAGTTACTGGGATCCGTTTCCTCTTCCTACAGCAGAATGACAAACACAGGATTAGTAAGAACGATATTTATGTAAATTTTAATCAAAATACTGAGTTATAATGTGATGAAATGAATTGTCAGAACATACTGCTGGTTCTTCAGGATGCTGCATGTGTCTCTCTGGTTCTTTGTAACCAAGAGGAGCATCAAAGTCCACCTGATGGACGAAATATTGTGTAATTAGAGATACAATGAGGTATTGTTTAAATATAAAGATTCTTTACGTTCTCTTCTGCTCACCAAGGCTGCATTTATGTGATCAAAAATAGTTAAAACAGCAATTTTGTGAAATATTTTTAGAATTACTATACATATCAAAATGTAATTTATTCCTGTGACTCCTCATTACTCCAGTCTTCAGTCACATGATCCTTCAGAAATTATTATAATATGCTGATTTGCTGCTCAAGAAACATTTCTGCTTATCATCAGTTGAAAACAGATAATATGTTTGTGGAAACTGAACCATTTTTTTCAGGATTCTTTGATGAATAGAAAACTCAAAAGAACAGCATTTGAAATAGAAATCTTTTTAGAAATCACTTTAATGCATCCTTCCTGTATTGATTTTTTTTTTCTTTCAGAAACAAAGTGTTCCTGACCCCAAACATTTGATCAGTGGGTTAGGTGAGTTCATATATTATGTAAACTGTGAATGAAATAAGCATCCCTACATTCATATCACACTCAATGATGGACACAGCCTTGTCTGGTTTGGTCTCCATGACACGTAACTCATAGACCTGGAAGACAGAAATGTCTGGTTCAGTGTATCAGGGTTTTTACCACATTAATCATTATACTGAGTAACAGACAATCACCTTTTCATTATAATTGATAGCGATCACATCTCCTGTGGTCAAACAGGCGAAATTCCTCAAAGCATTCTCTAATCTAAAAAAAAGAAAAGAAATATTGAACATTGAGATCTAGATATTAGCTGTTATGATGTTAAAAATATATTTTAGTGTAAAAGGTGTGTTATGTTAGCATACACAGCTTTAGGATTCGTGATATCCAGGAAGTCCGGACTCTGCGGCTGGAATTTTGAGTATGTGGCCACCATGAGATTGACACTTTCCACCTGGACCAAACCGCCCTCCTCCAACAATAAGTTCTGCATCATCTGAAAACACAATGAAACATGATCAACAAGGACATTTTGATATCTTGAATAATAACGTGTCTAAAGCAAATCAGATCCAGTAACAGTCGATCTGTGTATATTGTATACCCAGTGAGGGAGATAACAGATGCCTTCATCTGCCACAAACTCCAGAACGCCACAGTGTGTCATTCTGTCTGAATTCTTGTTGGTGAGTTTGAACAGCATGGGATATGTGATGTTAAGTCTGCCTGAAACACAAACCACATGTGAAATCAATACACAGGAGAGAGTAAAGTTGGAAGGTTTTTCATATTTAATAAACTGCATGTAACTTACTCAGCTGGTCCAAAGCAGACGGGGGCATAATTACTGAAAATACAACATGACATCTGCATTAGTTATTCGCATAGCTGTTCTTGCCATGTGGAAACATCTTTACAGTATTATAGACCAAGACATACTCTTTCCTCCTTTGTCCACATCTGAGCGGTCGTTGGGCCCTGGCAGCATGGACACAGAATAACACCGGTACTGAGCGGAGAAACGGTTCTGGAAACCCCGGCCCACATGGGGCTCAAACATGTTGAAGGAGAACTGATGGAGGAAGAGGACAGAAATATATTATATTGAATACAAAAACCTTGAAGAATGCATGGTTTTATATGCTTATATATATATATATATATATATATATATATATATATATATATATATACATATATTAGTTTAAGATCAATATATATGTATAGGTTAAGATAAATTAATAACTAAAGCAATAATAATGGAACTTTTATTGCTGCACTTATTGTCTCCTTGGTCAGAATTGTTTGTAATAGTATTCCTGTATTCATTTCGTGTAAATCTCTTTGGAAAAATCTTCTGCTGAATAAATAATCTTAAATGTCAGTTTAATAATAAACAAACATGTTATGATTTGTGCCACAGTGACAGTGCAGCTTTCTGCTGCTTTTAGCTTAGCATTAGCTAGCCAGTTTAGAACAATAAAAGACATAATGCTACAAAGGCACGTTTAAAGGTAGCTTAAAATCGAGTACAGACCATATTAGCGTTTTGTATCTGCCTGACAGTAGAACCTCAGAGATGATGAGTAGAATACTGATGACAACTCAATAACAGAAACACAGCAGCTCTCCTTTCAGTGGGAAGTGCGTTAAAAGTAGTAGGACGTGACGCAACAAAACAACAAACCATCAGACCGAACTTTAGCCAATCACATCTCTCTTCCAAGTTTGGGTCACGCCCTATGCATTATATTTGTTAAATCCATATTATAAAACTCTATTATAATTAATAAATATATTTTATAAATGTGTTTAGAAAGAAAAGAGAGATTATTTTAGGTTTTCTATTACCGTATTTCTGTTCCATGTTTTGACTTGCCATGCGATGTTTCCGATTGGACAGAAGAGCCGCTTGCTGTCGCACACCATTGGCTAATGTGTCCGCCTGTCACTGTAAGTCGTTATTCAATTGGTTATTTCTACAAACACCGCGTACTAAATACACAACAAGTGAATTTGGCGCCACAGACGAAACACGGAAACTCTGAGTTTAAAACAAGGACAGTGTTTTAAAACGTCAACGGACGCAAAAGTGATGGTTTTATATATGTAAACTTTATAATCTTATATTTTAACATGTTTGTGACCGATATTCGAAAGGAGTTTTATGATGTTGTCGTTAATCAGGTGCGTAATAACTGTTTTGTCTGGGTGGTTTGGTTGCTGGAGTAATTTAAGAGCCCCATATGTTAATATTTACAGTTAATATAAATATCTACTACTAGTATTGAAAAGTAACGTTACTATTAATACTACCATTATCTGTTGATGTTTTAATATTGTATGTTTTATAGTACATATTAATTTAGAATATATACTTATTCTATTCTATATGTTGTTCCTTGTATATTGTAGTTATATTATTGTTAAAATATTCTTAAACTACTTTGACTTTCTCAGACTTGTCTCTTGTTTTTATATATTCAGAGAGTGGCCCTGCTCGTGTCTCCTGATATTGATGCCTTGTGTGCCTGTAAGGTTCTGCAGGTTAGTCATATCATTATAAATTAATATACTACAATAACAGCAATGTTGAACAGACATTAAACTTTACAACATACACAGATATTCAATACACAAGATACTTTGTACAGGACACCTACAACAACTTACGCATGTGCAAACATTATGATGTAATAGTGTAAAAAAAACATTAGTATTAATATGTGGTGTAGATATTCAGATGTTTATATACTGTAGTACATATTATCGTTCATTAGTACACCAATGGTTGACTGAAATATTTATTTTTTCGTTTCCCGAGCGCCGGGATTTTCAATCTTTTAGATGCCACATCACAGACTCGTGTGCAAAATTTAAAATGCAGAAATGTATTTGCATGCATAACGACCAAGTTAATACTGAGAAAATGTATATTATAGATATGTGTAAAAAATTTAGTTTCTATTACATTACACTATTGTGTTTTTCAACTTACTAGTGCTGTGCCTTTAGAGGTACTATTTATTAAAAGTGTATTAACTTATTTTTATATCATTTGTTTGTAAACTCCTGCTCTACAGAGAGGGCTGCCCAAATATACATAATACAGTTTAATGATTGCAAATGAGATGTTTTTAAATGAAACATTTCACTCAATATTTACTCAAAGTTGTTCAGCATATTTTTGTTCCAAGTGTTTGTCTATGTTTTTCCCTCCAGGCTCTATTTCACTGTGATCAAGTGCAGTATACGCTGGTTCCTGTGACAGGATGGCAGGATTTAGGGACCGCATTTATGGAGCATAAAGAACAGGTACCACTTTATGCTCTGCCATAAATGCTGTTTAGTTTGGCAACTATATATATATATATACACTACCGTTCAAAAGTTTGGGGTCGGTAAGATTTTTTTTATGTTTTTAAAAGAAGTCTCTTCTGCTCACCAAGGCTGCATTTATTTGATTAAAAATACAAAACAAACCCAGTAATATTGTTAAATAATATTTCAATGTAAAACGGCTGTCAGCTGTTTTTTTTATGTGAATATATTTTAAAATGTAATTTATTCCTGTGATCAAAGCTGAATTTATAGCATCATTACTCCAGTCTTCAGTGCCACATGATCCTTCAGAAATCACTCTAATATGATTATTTGATGCTCAAGAAACATTTATGATTATTATCACAGTTGACAACAGTTGTGCTGCTTCATATTTTTGTGCAAACAGTGATTCATTTTTTTCAGGATTCTTTGAAAGTTCAAGAGAAAAGCATTTCATTAAAAAATAAATATTTTGCATTATTATAAATGTCTTTACTGTCACTTTATATCAATTTCATGCGTCCTTTCTGAAGAAAAGTGTTAATTTCTTTAAAAAAAAAAAATTGACCCCAAACTTTTGAACGGTAGTGTATATATATATATATCAACTATAGACTTATTTGGGCAATAGTCCTCAGCTTTTGAGTCTAATCTATAAGCAATTGTGTATCTGTATGTTTCTTCTTCTAGTACCAGTATTTTGTCTTGATAAACTGTGGAGCAAATGTGGACCTGCTGGAGACTCTTCAGCCTGAGGAAGACTCTGTGTTCTTCATCTGTGATACACACCGACCTGTTGACGTGGTCAACGTCTACAATGACACTCAAGTACAAATGTTCAGCACTTTATTAGCTCTGATGCATCCTGTTGCAAATATACAGTTATTAATAAATTATTTCTTGACTTGAACTGCTATAGATTAAGCTCCTGATAAAGCAAGATGACGATCTTGGTGTTCCGTCCTATGATGACATCTTCCGTGATGACGATGAGGACGAAGAAGGAGATGGCGATGATTCTGGAAATGAAAGCGATGGAAGCACAGAGCCTTCTGGGAAACGGAGGCGTTATGATGAGGCATGTTTTCATATTTATATCATGCATATTATGAGTAGATGGATTCTTTATACTCAAGGTTTGTAAAGTCTGCATTAACTTCTTCAGGGTGCTTTGGAACGGAGAATAGAACGACAGCGTGCCAGACGAGAATGGGAAGCTCGAAGGTCATTAAATATAAACATAACAATTATTTAAAAATTAAAATGAGCAATGCTGACACCTTTTTGTGTGATAAGTACATTGTTTAGTGTGTGTTTGTGTTTGCAGGAGAGAGATTCTGTTTGACTACGAGCAGTATGAGTTCCATGGAACATCAGTGAGTGATTATGATCATGTTTTCATATGGTCTGATTTTATAGCTCATGTTCATGCTTTAATGCATTTGTGACTTCAACAGATTTACATAGAGGCTTTTAGATGATTAATAAAGCTGGATGAAATGGCAAAAAAAAAATCTGGCTTTTGATCATTTTCAGCTCTTTGCTCTGAAATATGCACTAATATAACAAAAAAAGCAAATAAAGTGCTATGTGGAAATTTCATAAACTTTTATGAATCATTGCATTAATTTTAATGTCGAAACAGGATACGGCCTAATGTGAATTTTATATTTCAAAAGCATCTTGACTGAACGTGTACGTGTAGCATTCAGTCATTAAATATTTGTAAATGGATAAATGCCATAGCTAAAAACTCAATGATTTGCTCAGTTCTACTACTTGGTGAATATGCAGTTTTCTCAATATTTGTTAGCTGTAGTGTGTGAATGTTTACTCTGTTGTCTACAGGCAGCGTTGGTGATGTTTGAGCTGGCCTGGGTCATGTCTAAAGACACCAAAGACATGCTTTGGTGAGCTTCCTATTTAATATTACCTCTAAGAAGTCTTAGTAGTGCCGTAGATGTGTTTCTGCGAACTGAAAACTGACTCCTTGATTGGCAGGTGGAGTGTCATTGGGCTGACAGATCAGTGGGTCCATGATAAAATCCCACAGTAAGAATCTCACTCTTATCTCGTATCGCCATAATCAACCTCTTCAAAACATGTCATGACTTCTGAAGCAGTATGTTTCAAAATTACCTGTGTGTCTTCATCATACAGCATGAAATATGTGACAGACATCGCCACCCTACAGCGCCACGTGTCCCGACACAACCATAAGAATGAGGATGAGGAAAACTCACTGTCCATCGACTGCATGAGGATCTCCTTTGAATATGAGTATCCTTCTCCACATGATGTGAAATTATGTTTGAATGTGTGATGTTCAAAAAGAAATACTAGTGCATTGCTTAATGCATACTATTGTGCTGTTTAATGACCTCATTACGGTGCATGTTTCATTTCAGTGAATCTAGTTATCCTGGGAATTAATAGGGTTCTTTTGCATCTAATTTTGTGTTAAAAGGTATTTTGCATTATGGTGTGCTCTCGTGAATGAGGGTGTTTCATTCATAGAAATAATGTGCACAATATACATAATGCATGCTGCTATATTTCACAAATTGTAAGTGGAATCAGGATTCCCACGGGTCCTTTAAATCCTTGAAAGTTTGTGAATCTGAAAAAAATGAAAGTGCTTGAATTTATTTTGTGCAATACGTTTTCTGGAAAAAAAAACTCCATATTATTCCCTCAGGTCCACTAACATGTTATTTCGGCCTACACTTCGTGGCCTATGCATACTAGCTTGCTTGATTTACACTAGTTACGCGCATTTATACGTTACCTTAAGTGTTTCTTAAGTTTCTTAAATGTTTCCCGTGTGAGGTACTTTGTGTTGTACGTTGTCATGACGAATGGGGAAAAAAGAAGCTTTTTTGCATAGTTATGTTTGACACATGACAACTTTAACAATGCATCTTACAAGGTAACACGATGTAACCTTGCTCTCTCTTGAAATGTGTCAAGAGACATTAAGTTCTTGAATTTGAGGGTATTGGACCTGGAAAGTCCTTGAAAGGTCCTTGAATTTGAAGTTAACCAAAGTGTGGTAACCCTGTGGAATGTCATTTTGAACATGCGTGATGAAGAACAGTGTGTTTGACCCTTGACCCTGTGTGTCAGTCTGAGGTTGGTGTTGTATCAGCACTGGTCTCTGTACGAGAGCATCTGTAACTCCTGCTACACCTCCTGCAGCTTTAAACTCTGGTCCATCAACGGACAGAAGAAACTGCAAGAGTTCCTGGCTGACATGGGGTGAGTGGACGGGTCTGATTCTTCCAGCTTTTAATGGGCAAGAAAACACTTTGGTTCATGTGCTAATGGTGAAAACAAGATTTTTAAGTTTTTGTTAAAGCAATGACCAAAAAGAAGCCATGCTTTACAGTAATTTGATCACATTTATGGCATGTTTTAAACATGTTTTTTGAAATGCCAGCAGTAGAAATATGATAAAGATGCTTAATTAGAATATTATGTATCTTTATTGAGCAAGTTGATTAACTGTGATGTGTGTAAATGGTTTGCATTAATATAGAATGCATTGTATACATGTGATTCAGTCTTTAGTTGAAAATATCCTTTTAATTATATTTTTAATGATATGTTTTTCCCCCAGTCTCCCTCTCAAGCAGGTGCGGCAGAAGTTTAACTCAATGGATATGACAATTAAAGAGAACCTGCGTGAAGTCATCGAGGAATCAGCCAATAAATTTGGGTGAGAGAGAGTCAAATCAAAGATTGTTCTTGTTGTAATCCGTATCTGTCACATGTTTATTGGTTTGCTGTGTTTTTTCCACCTCAGGATGAAAGACATCCGTGTTCAGACGTTCGGTGTACACTTTGGCTTTAAGAACAGGTTCCTGGCCAGTGATGTGGTTCACGCTGCGGCCGCCTTGCTGGAGAACGTAGAGAAGGATGAAACGCCAGCGGACAACTTCATCAAAGCTCTGGACTGTCTGTCCAGGTACAAAGCAGCGCTATTATATTTAACTAAAGCTAAAACCATAAAGAAAGAAAGAAAAAAAAAAAATATATATATATATATAATTTTGTTGCATAAAACATTAACTGAAATAAAATTAAACTATTTTATTTCAGCTAGTTGCTAAAGCAACATTACTAGTTTTATTTAGTTTGACTTGATGTACTAAAGTAACTGAATTTTTTTTTTAAACTACATAAAAACATTTTTACAAAATTACTAATATGACAAACGAAGCAAAACTACCAAAATTTAAATACAAATACAGAAAATACAAAAGTAAAATATCATTCAGAATATAAAAAATGCTATATTAGTATCTCAATGATGCTAAAATAACACTGGTATAAAGAGGCTGGGCCGTCTCTTTAACAGACACATTACAATATCTATGAAACTGTAGTTTCTTAAGGACAGTTTTACTCTATAACTCCTCTTGTCTTTTGTCTGTGTCTCTGTAGGAGTAATCTGGAGCGGTTGCATTTAGGCATTGATCTGGCCAAGAGGAAACTGAAGGCCATTCAGCAGACGGTGGCGAGCTGTATCTGCACGAACCTCATACTCTCACAGGGGCCTTTCCTCTACTGCCATTTACTGGAGGTGTGGAACAGATCTAATGTCTTCGAGTTTACCATTATAAAGTGTAGCACAGTTTCTCAGTGACTGTCAACCTCTAAAAATGTGAGTGTGTTGTCAGTGCTTGAAGTTTGGCACTGCTCTTTTGATTAAATAAGTAGCTTTCAGTGGTCTAAACCTTTTGTGATCCAATCGAGAGGTCATGTTAACCCTTGATTGGGTTGAAAACTGAAACTGGAAAGTTCTGAGTATGCAATGACAGAAATGACCAATGACTCATGGAATGAGCTGTTGTTGAACCTAAACTTCCTTCCACTCACCGTCAGTGAAGCGCCGCAGGACAGTGTCGTCCCAGCAGTCCTTTACATCACACTCTCATCTACACACACCTTGTTTTGGGTGCGGGAAGAGGTGTTTTTACTGCTTGATGAATATAAGCAGCACGGCACAAAGCTTCATGTGCTCGTCCTCTCCTAATCAGGACCCGGGATAGATCAATATTAAATCTGCTCTTTAAAACAAAGAAAAGAAGAGCTGTAGGATTATGGTTAGTGTGTGCAAACAGCGGGAAACTCTGTATATTCATGCAGCGTGCGGAAGCTTGTGACATAACTGCACTTCAACCCGATCACTTATTTTAACATTCATGTAAACACTACATTTGGATTTATCAATCGAATTAATTAATTCCAATTAAAACAAAAGGTATCCATGTAAAAGTAGCTAGTGTCTGGAAGCAGCTGGGTTTGTGCTGGGATTTGGGGGTAATTTGTAACCTTCTCCATTTATTTTTTTTATTGTGCAAAAGTGTTATTACTATAAAATACTCTATTTTATAGTACATTTTTATTATTATTTGAGTAATATTTATTTGGTTTTTTTTTATTTTTATAATTTACTAAAATAAACATTATTAAATACTAATTTCTGTAGTACAATTAATAGCATTATTACTATATTTATTCATTGATTTGATTTCAATAACATTTTTATTATTATATACTTGATTTTTTAGTAGTATAGTGTTATTCCTGTATTGTTTGTTTTTTTATTCAGTAAAATATACATTTTTTTTTTAATCCCCGACTGCCCAATTCTCGTGTTTTTCTACCCACACATATATATATATATATTTTATATACATACACAAAACAGATCAAATGAAAGTCTCACATTATAAATAGAAAGGGTGTAGTATACATAAAATATACACAATTCATTGTACTGTGTTGAAAACAAGTTGTTGAAGTGTCTTGTGTTTGTAGGGAACACCAGATGTGAAGCTGTTTTCTAAACCTCTGGCTCTGACACTCCTCTGCAAATATCTGCTCAAAGCGTTCGTCTGCTCCGTAAGTGCATGTGTGCAAAAAATACTGAATGAAAGAAGTCATTTGACGTGTCTGTGGGGTTTGTCAGCAGTCACATTAAGCTGCTAAGCCAGAAAAATGTTGGAGTTCAGCACATGTGGTGATAGGACATGGCCGTTCTCATGAGTGTGTTTTTGTTAGACGAGGAACAAACGCTGTAAGATACTGCCGTTGATAATGGCCGCTCCTCTGGATGTGGAGAAGGGGACTGTGATCGTCCTGGGGATTCCACCAGAATCAGACACCTCTGACAAGAAAAAGTGAGTTTGTTCATGCTTTTAAACAGAGACTCACATTCGCCCCCTTTTCTTCTCTGAAAAATGCTAAACCTCCAATCAAAAATGACTTCAGCGTTTTTCTTATCCCTCAAGTTTCTTTGGCCGGGCGTTTGAAAAGGCGGCTGAAAGTACCAGCTCCAGAACTCTACACGATCATTTCGACACTTCAGGTCAGTCACTGCACCATGGCATCATGGGACATGATCTCACACAGCTCATGTCAACCACTAGAGGGCAGAGCAGCCCAGAGTTTCTGTGACGTCTGCTCTTCTGACCAAGAGTTTGGATCTGAATTTGCAATGATGCAAAAATCATGCAAGTAGTAATTATTTAAGAAAAGTTATTTCATTAGAATTATTGTTAGAATTTATAATTTTCGTTCATTTATCAATTATTTGTTATAAAAAAAATGTAGCACGTCACACTGCAGGACACCAGTGTTTATTTGAGTTCTGGAGCTTCGCTTCAAAGCCAAATGTTGAATAAATTATGGTAATTTTACATGGAATATTAAGGGATGTTTTTTATTGTTGTCAGAACAGGTTGCATTAATCATGTAATATTAACATCCAAGTAGGGCTGCTTGATTCTGGCAAAAATCACAATTATTTTTGGTCAATATTGAAATCATGATTATTTAGCACGATTATTGGTGGGTGATATGATGAGTCTTATTACATAAGTAATTTTAAATATCAGTGGAATTTCACAAATATCGATACTTCAGCAAAAACTAATACTATGTTAACTAATGTAAGAAAAAGGTAAACAGTCAGAAAACAATAAGAACAAAGAAATTAATTACAAACCAGACGGTCAAATAAATGCAACAATGAAAATACAAATAAAATAAAAAATGTTTTAAGTTTTGTACTAACAGTGGTGTTCATATTGAAAAATCAAATGTAAAATAACACTGCATAGTTTTACTGTATATTAAATCTAGATTAATCCTTATTGAAGCTGCTTATGGTATTCAGTCAAGATCAGGGAGTGCTTTTCCTTTGTCATTTGTTGTCTGATTATCATTAATGACAGACAGCAGCAGGTTTATTAGGCTGCTGTCCCTTTAAGAGCTAATTTTGACATTCTTGTGTACGCGTTTTGGCGAGTATCCGAAGAGCATTTGCTTATCCGCGTTCAGCTCCGACTCGCAGCGCAGTGTCTCTTTTGAACACAGCTTTAAACACTGTTTAATCTCAAACATGTCTTGCAGTTTAGCAACAGTAGACTGCATTTTAAAACACTCACTTATTTGGCATCCGCACAAGAATTGTTTTACCTCGATTATCTTGTTTTCATAATCGTTGGAAGCCGAAATCAAAAATCAATTACCATTTATTTGACATACACATGAGCCGCACAACGGTCTAACTGATCCGTTATATTCATACAGTTTTCCCATCATTTTCTGTCAGTTTGGTGCCAAATGCCTTCAGTTCTACCAGACCCCAAAACACACGCACACATGTACATTTCATTTATCGACATGCCACAACAGGTTATGTGAAGTGTTTCTCTCTCTCTCTCTCTCTCTCTGCAGTTATAGAGCTAAAGATGGAGGACAGAGGGAAGTTTCTGGATGCCCTCATCACCCTGTTGTCATAAAGGCCCACTGCATGCTGGGAATGATTCCAAACTGCCCACAGAAACTCTGGACACACATATGCGTGCTTTGCATCCACACACACAGTTGCTCCACAAGTGGAATTTCACATGCCTCGAGTAAACGTGAGTTTTACCGTGTTCTCAGCCAGTTTGGTGCCAAATACCTTCACAGACCTTTATAGTGTCTTCAGCCCAGAGATCAGCTGATGGTCATGTGGTGCCAGACCTTCTGTTTGACTGTACAGGCCTGATTTATCTGTGTTTTTGTGTGTGTGTGTGTGTGTGTCCTGTCTTTAGTATGTATCTGTGCATGTTATATATGACTTTAAATAAATACTTTTTATAACCTTCTGATGTTGTGTTCAATTCATTGCCTGCCAATTCAATGATGGTTTCTAGAATTATTGATTAAAAGTTTGTTTGATTAGTATTTTTAAATGGTTTTACAGCAGTAAAATGTTCGGTCAAAAGGCTTTTTTTAAGGTCAACATAACTTTGCTAGATGTACTTCCATAACATGTTTTTGACTGACCGATGATCTGTGAAGGAGAGTTTTATCCATGAGAAAAGTATTGGATGGAGAAAAGTGTCTCCAACAGTTGCTTATTACATTTTGATGAGCGATTAAGACAAACACATTTTCTTTGGATTAACATGCACTGAAAAATGTGCATAAATATTTGTTACTGCTTTTATGTTGGCTTTAAACTGTTTTTATCAGTAACAATTTTTTACTTGTTTTATATTCTACAATACATATGACCATTTTAAAAACTAAAATAATTCAAAATAAAGTTTTGAATGATCATTTATTTCTTTGGAAAACTGAAATGTACTTATTTATTCTACCAAACCTTAATGATTTTTCTGTATCTTCTGAAACTATAGGCTGAAATTTAAGTGTGAATTAGATCTGAAAACTGCATAAGGGAAGTCTAATGTTTGATTCACTTTTAGTAAATATTGAATATTTATTGTAACACTTTAAAATAAGGTCTCATTTGTTAACATTGGTTAATGCATTAAAAAATGTATAATGAGCAATATATTTTTCAACATTTACTAATCTTTGTTAATGTTATTTAATAAAATTACATTTTCTGTTCATGTTAGGTCAAAGGGCATTAACTAATTTAATACATTTTGATTTCAAAAATGTATTTTATAAATGAACTAATGCTGTAGAAGTATTGTTCATGTTAACTAAGGTTTTTAATGCTATATATCACCATAAATCACCAGATACTTTCACTGTCTACTGCACTGCTGTTTTCCACACATTCTGCTAAACGTCTCCATTTGTGTTCCAGAAATAAAGTCATGCAGGATTGGACCGACATGAGGGTGAGGGAATGATGAGAATTAGATGTTTGTGTGAACTATGCGTTTGAAGTGTTGCTGGCGGGACAGGACTATACCTCCACTGTACAGAGCCAGAGTCCTCTCCCCTAATGACTGGGTGGATGTGTTTATGTGTCATGGGTTATTATCAAAGCATGATGAGTCAACTGTTTATCTTCTTTGCCTCGTTTTCTTTTTTCTTCTCACGTTCTGACATTGTGTCCTTTAGTACTACATTTACTACTGTAAATCTGCTAAATTGAATACTTAGATTAACTCTACACTCTTAGAAGAAAAAAAAAGCTTCAGTGGAGGTGTATATACATATATATATATATACATACATACAGAAATGTCTTAAATTATTGCATAATATTTTCATGTTTAACGAGTTATTATTTTTTAATGATAAGGTATGTTTACGAGCTGTTTAATTAATACAATGATCCCATGATTGGAACCCCTAAAGGTTCTATATATATGAAACACCTGATGGAACCCTTTAAGGTTCCATAAAGAAACCTTTTCTTCTAAGATTGTGGTTATGATGAGCAGTAATAAATTTACTAAGAATTTTTTTTCCACTAAGCTGCTCGGATGGAATGTAATAACTGGTTAGATGCACAGCTGCCATGCTCTAGTTAGCTAGTATTGTATAGAAATACATCTCTTTTTTTCTTTTCTTCTCTTTTTTTTAAAGATTACATTAACAAGAATTTTATGTTATTATGAATAAAAGTCTCTTTCTGTGGTTTTATTGTGTGTAGTTCTGCAGTTGTTTTCTTCTCCCGCTCTGTTCTTGAACGGGTTGATCCCGTGAGGATTAGTTGCTCTGGATAACCACGAACAATAGAAGTCGTGTGTGTGTGTGTGTGTGTGTGTGTGTGTGTGTGTGTGTGTGTGTGTGTGTGTGTGTGTGTGTGTGTGAGACTCTCCATCACTTTTGGGTGGGCTTCATCCGTTCAGACCCCATGGTCCTCAAAAACATGAAGCAATGCATGTTTCAAACATCAGTTGTTTCAACAACATTGTTTGACACTAACCACAGATTTTATTAACAGAGAGGGTTCATTGCCTCATAACATTTATTTGAAGATTGTTAAATCAGCCAATTATGAAGTTCTCAGAACATAAATTATAGTGTTTATGCCAAGGGGAAACTTGTGTCTTCCATCCGTAAAGATTTTCATTTTGGAAAGAAATGAATACTTTTTCTCAGTAAGGATGCATTTATTTGATCAAAAGCAACAGTAAAGACATTTATAAAGTTACAAAAGATTCAATTTCAAATAAATCAACTTTATATTCATCAAAGAATCCTGAAAAAATTTATCACTGTTTCCACAAAAAAATTATTAACCAGCACAACTGTTTTCAACATTGATAATAATCATAAATGTTTCTTGAGCAGCAAATCATCATATTAGAGTGATTTCTGAAGGATCATGTGACACTGAAGACTGGAGTAATGATGCTGAAAATTCAGCTTTGATCACAGGAATAAATCACATTTTAAACAAATTGAAATTTTTGAGAATTGAGAAACTCGTCTATGAACGATTAAATAAACATTCAATTGTTAATAACATTATATATAAACACCAATATAGGATTCGGAAAAAATATTCAACAATTCAACAGAGCATGCATTAATACAGCTTGTAAATTATATATCAAATGCCCTTGATAATAAAAAAATTGCTCTCTGCGTTTTTCTTGATTTAAGTAAGGCTTTTGATACTGTTTCACATGATATTTTGATTTCTAAGCTTAATAGATACGGTGTGGAGGGTACTGCCTTAGTTTGGTTCCGCAATTACTTGATTAACAGAGAACAATCTGTTTATTCCAATGGTTTCTTTTCTAAAACTTCTAAAATTTCATTTGGGGTCCCTCAGGGTTTTATTTTGGGTCCTTTGTTGTTTCTAATTTATATTAATGATTTATTCCTTTGTTGTAAACATTTCCTACCCATATTATTTGCTGATGACACCAATCTCATTGCAGTGCACGAGGATTTTGTCACCTTGATACAACATGTTAATGACGAGTTAAAAATATTATCAAATTGGTTTCGCACTAACAAGCTAACACTTAATGTCAAAAATTTGACTTTATGATATTTCACAATATTAAAACATTCTACCCCAAAGAACATGCTTGTATAGAGATTGATGGAGCTCCAGTTATTCAAGTGGCTTCAACAAAATTTCTCGGTGTCCTGATTGATGAAGGTTTGACTTGGTCCAAACATGTTCATCTAGTTTGTACAAGATCCTCTAAAATGTTAAATATTCTAAGAATTGTTTTACCTTCAATTCACTCATCTGCTCATCTAAGGCTTTACTATAGCTTTATTCCCCTTTATGAATCATTGCAATATTGTCTTGGGTGCTACTTTTCCCGCTTATCTGGCAAAAATGTCTAAAATCCAAAAGAAGTTCTTGCGGATGATTTCCTACTTGTCTAAATATGCTCCTTCGGCACCGCTATTTCTTAGATTCAAGATTTTACCAATTGAGAACGTCAATGTTTACTTATCATGCACATTTATTCATAAGTTTATTTACAAGAGAGAAGACTTTCCTCCAACATTACAACACTTTTTTACTTTAATTTCAGATACTCATATCCATCAAACAAGGCATAGTGAAATAAATCTTCTAGAACTTCAGGCTTTAAAACTGACCTCAGCTTTAGGGGTCCTCAATTATGGAGTAAATTAAGTTTGTCCCTAAGATCTTTGTCTTCTTTGTTTGTCTTTAAAAAAACAGTTGAAAGACCTTTTGATTTTACTTTGACAGCATTTGGTTATAGTTTCCTGCCTTAAACTTCACATGCTCTTCACTTCTGATCCTCCTACCATCACCCTTCAACATCTGTAACTTTAAGTTAAAAGGATAATCAGGCTTTTGATCATATGTTTTTCCTTTTATTATTCAACTTATTTGTCTGTGTGCCTTTAATTTGTTCTTTTTTGTTTTGTTGTTTATTCATGTAAGTGGAGTGGAACTCTGTATAAACCCAAGTGGGTTTCGTTCCCCTCCTTGTACTGTATCCTTGTGATATCCGTGCAGGACAAAAAAAAAGAAAAAAGAAAAAAAGAAAACAGTTATTTTAAGTTAATATATATTTTTAAATATTACTGTTTTTACTATATTTTTGATCAAATAAACTTGATGAGCAGAAGAGACTTCGTATTAAGATCTCTCACAGAAGCAGGAGGCGTCAGCAAAGCCTTTTTTGAGTAAGCAAAATTTGCTTTTATTTTTTATTTGTGTGTGTGTGTGTGTGTGTGTGTGTGTGTGTGTGTGTGTGTGTGTGTGTGTGTGTGTGTGTGTGTGTGTGTGTGTGTGTGTGTGTGTGTGAGTGAGTGAGTGAGTGAGTGAGTGAACATGCTCTTAAGAATAAGAGCAAAGACGGTCAAACATCCATGAAGAATCCAACACCCAATTAAAACGCTGCCCTACTGAGAAGACAATTTTGTGTGTGTAGACTTTTTTTTTGTTCCCCATGAGGAAAACATCTTATAAATCAAACTTTTTTTATGTAAACATGCAGAAAGTTGTGTGTGATGGGTAGGTTTAGGGGTAGTGTTAGTGTAAGCGGAGAGAATATACAGTTTGTACAGTATAAAAACCATTACGTCTTTGGAAAGTCCCCATAAAACATGTGAACCCAATATCTTAATTAGGGGAATGTTGATCCTTTTGCTGTAATGAAACGCTGGAAATGTCTGAACTCTGCAGAAGAAAAGCAGACATCTAAAGCGGAAAAAACCCGTCTCATGTAACCGAGACTGTGTCCGTGAGCCGGTGTCGCAGCGGGAGGCTAAACCCTCGTCCAGTCCAATTTACTTTCAACCTGCACACATTCCATATTTCATTAAGAACATTCCAGAATCACTCCCAGACATTCCGGAACCTGCAGAGTTCCGTCACCGCTGCCACTCCGTGTTCCCACAGGACAGAAATATCACAAATGAGATTCAAGATGAGGTGTTGCTCCTCAAAGAGAAGTATGTATATTTGCCAAAATCCAGAGATCTCAATATGAACTTCAAATTCTTCCACAATAATTTTATATTTTGATATTCTATACTGCATGACAACTATTTTATTATTTATATACTATTATAGTAATATTTTAATTAGCTTTTATTTATTTTTTATATTTTGTTATTTGTTTTGTTATTAGTTTTTTTTTTTATGTAGCATTAAATATGTCTTATTTTGTTTCATTTTAGCACTTCAACTTTTATTTATTTCACTCAGTTGCCATGGCAGCATTTTTAATTTCTTTTCAAGTTTCTAAAAACAATCTAATGTTTTTATTTCAGATTTATTTCAATTACCGGCAACCATTCTTAATAAATTCAGTTGTAGTTCACCATAACGACACTTGACAGCCATTGACTCGTTTCTGTGTTTTTATTTTTCATTCATTTTTGTAGCCTTCTTTACTTTTTTGTACTTTAATTGTACTGTACATTTAATAAGTGCAATATGATCAACAGTGTTCACCTGAGGCGCAAATGAAAACAGAACTTGAGACAGCATTGATATTTACACAAAGCACAACTGAGAAACTTCTAATTAAACAAAATGTCCTGATTTTTGCACAGGACATAATGACTTGTCGCACATTTCCATGCATCATTTGTCCTTGATTATGATGACACTCCCAAATTTAACGCATAATTAGGCACTCAAATACACACATCATCATGCCCCTCCTTATTAACTTCCTTCCTGCTTCCTGTCCAGCTGACCCTTAAACAGGAAGTCGGATGATTCTGTTGGTCCGTAACCGTTCAGCATCGTGAACCTCGCATAAACACACACAAAACACTCTCAAGCATGTTCTTGAATCACAAGCTTTCATTTTTTACGACGT